>JAJOOR010024581.1:0-10411 GCA_036250505.1 Solanum acaule | reverse complement strand
AAAAATAATGAAATGAGGGGGGGGGGGGGGCGGGGGAAAGAGTAATTAGGATTTAGGGATTTAGTCTATGTGGCAATGGAACCCTATTGGCATGCAATGAGCCATCCACATGGCATTTAGCAACTTCCGTTAATAAGAAGGGTACTTTTGACCCAATAGTTTGATGGGAAGGGTAGTTTTGAGCCGAAATATAGTTTAAGGGTAAATATGAGCTATTTTAGATAATTTAAGGGTAGTTTTGACCCTTTTTCGTTTGGTCTATGTGGCAGTGGAACCCTATTGGCGTGCAATGTGGCATCCACATGGCATTTAACAACTTCCATTAATAAGAAGGGCACTTTTGACCCAATAGTTTGACGGAAAGGGTACTTTTGAGCCGAAATATAGTTTAAGGGTATTTTTGACCCTTTTTAGTTAAAAATAATTTGAAAAAAAGATTTAATAGTGCTCTTAACATACAGTAAAACCTCTATAAATTAATACTCCTTAAATTAATAATCTCTCTAAAATAATATTTTTCTCCGGTCCCGACTTGGGCCAATGGAAAAACTCACCAATTTCGATAAGATAATAAGATAATATATTTCCAGAAGACCCCTATATAAATATATGGTGCCATTAATATCATAAATTAATAATTCTTTAAAAGTATAAATATATCTAAGACAATTTAGTGAAATATGATTCTATTGTGTTATGTTTTTTCTTAAAATTTAAATCTAGTTGAAGCTCATCTCTAATTTTTCTTATTGCATCCAAGAGCTCTGGTGTTATCTTTTCGAACTACACCATAAAATTGTGAAGAGTTCTAGATGCGATAAGTGTTTCCTTACGCGTAACTTGTTCCAAAGGTATAGTATCATCTTCATCTTCAACTTCATCATCAACATTGCTTTTTCCGATGGTATCCACAATTTCTTCTAAGCTCTCTGGACCTCTAAACATGTATCACTTTCACCCGGATAATCCAACAGGTTATTGTCATCCATTTTATTGTGGTAACCGAAATCATTAATCAACCTCAAGTTCATGAATGACGTTTTCACAAGTGGGTTCATTCAAATTCTCTGAGATTGCATCTCCGAAAGAATTTTACGGTGTCGAAAATAATTTGCTATTGTCTCTTGCTGAACATTTGTTGTCCAAGTAGGGATTGCAAAATTGATAGCATCCAAAACATTAATCTTTGTTGGATCAGTTTGTCCCACTTCATAGCTTTCTAGTATCCTACGATAAAATTTGTTACGATAATACATCTTGAAAGCTCTTATTATCCCAGCATCACAAGATTGAATTTTGGATGTCATGTTGGGTGGCAAGAAAAACAATTCAACACTTTGTAGTCCTTCAATATTTCTATTATGGGATACACAATTCTCATCTACCATGCATTTTGTGGTCAAACCAACGAATATATTCATAAAAAAAAACACATGTCATCCATGCTCTTTTGTTTGCACGAGAGTGACAATTCAATAAATATGATACATAAATTAGTAAGATACAATGATTTTGATGTATTCGTTGTACTTTATGTATAATAATTTTTTATGCGAAATCAATAAATATGATAACATAAATTAGTAAGATACAATGATTTTGATATAATCAAAATTAACCTTCATTAAATCTCAAACCATTCTTTAAATTAATAAATATTAATTTATCGATTAAATAATATCTCTATAAAATAATAAAATTTCATGGTCCCACCTATATTAATATATAGAGGTTTTACTGTATTATAAATGATTCAAAAATGTCCTTCTTGCACCTATTAGATCAAATTTGTCTTTTCTTTCATCTTTTGAATAAAAAATGCCTTTAATTTATTAGAAATAAGACAAATTTAAACTATTTCTAATAGGTTATTGGACATTTTCGATCCAATAACATCTCAAAATCTATGATTAAAAAGGGAAGAGACGTTACAACTCCACCACATATTTTTATGGTAATTTTTATTTTCCTACCACATATATTTATAGTAATTTTTTTTCCCTTTTCATAAATATAACAAAAAAGAAGAAGAGAGCCTATTAGATAATGACAAGTAGGGTAATATAGTCATTGTCCTTGTAAAGGCCCCAACAACACTTTGTTTTTTTTCACTCTTCCTCCGAACTTGTCCCCCAAAATGTGCCACCTATATCCACTTTGCCTCTTTACCATCTCTCTCCCTCTCTCTCTTTCAATTCAACTTTTTTTCAACTTCCCCTTTCACCTCTTTCCATTTAAACAAGTCGGCATATAGATAGATAAAATAAAAGCAACGCATAATAGACACACTATTCCCACGCAATCATGTACTAGTTGGAAAAGGGAACAACCCCATTTTCCCTACAACGGTTACTATAAATTTTTCCTTGAAAACTAACCAAGCTAATATCGAAAAGATTGAATTTTTAGATGGATTTTCCTTCATTTTTGACATCTTTAGCAACTTCTTTGATTTTATTTGTGATTTTGATGTTTCTATTCACATGGCTTTCAAGAAAATCAGGGAATGCTGAGGTTTATTATCCGAATCGGATCTTGAGAGGTATGAATCCGGTTGAAGGTGGGTACATGACCCGGAACCCCTTTGCTTGGATGAGGGAAGCTATCTCATCATCTGAAACTGATATAATCAACATGTCTGGAGTTGATACTGCTGTCTATTTTGTTTTCCTTGCCACTGGTAAAATTCTTTTTCCTTTTCTCTTTTAATTTATGCTAAATTTTAAACAATATTTTTTTTTTTAACAAACAACAAACAAGAGTAAGTTATCTTTGTCTCATCCAGCAAAAAGTTACTATTTATATATAAAGTTTCATTTTTAGTGTGTAAATATCTCAACACAAGACTAGAGTAATTTAGGGTCTCAAAGTTCAAATCTCAAAGTATTACATTTTTATTTTTCAAATTCCAATCCTGCATTCATCATGCTGCTAGGTAATGGGGTGACCTTTGTGGTTGTGTAGTTTTTTTTGGGGGGAGAGAGTTTGGTAGGAAGTATAATGAGGAAAGTAAATGGTTGCCTCAAAGCAAACCAACCAATTCAGCCAGTTTTTTAGGATCTTCTTTTCTTACGAACAAGGGTTTAAGTTGAAAAGTACGGAGTATTTTTTTTTTTTAAAAAAAGAAAATTGGGAAAAAAAATATGTAACTTATCATATCCTTAAGGGGGGGCTGTTCGGTATGAGTGATAAAGGGTTAAAATTTTTGAGATAAAATAAGGTTACGTTTGATTAGGAATATTAATTATCCCACTATTTGTATTACCATGATGGAATAAGTTATTCCGGGATAACTGATCTCATGGGATCACTTTGTCTTACCCCATCCTCATACCAAGTGCAAAGAATATTTACATAATAGGTTAAGAATTATTTCTATCAAAGAGGGTTCATAGCCTTTATTTAACCATTTTATGCACCCGTATACACTTTGACCGACCCTGCTCTTACTGCAACGTTTGCACACATTTATGCTACTACCTAAATATGATGCGAGTGTATACAAGTTAAACTCGAAAAGGAAAATGGGTAACCTTAACTAAGTAAATTACATTTAGGTCTTCTAATACTAATAGTGGTGCAATTTCAATTTGTTACCATCCCCCGTCTTTTTTTGTGTGGAAATAATTCCATTTAATTTATTGTTGGAAGATTTTGTCTGTTGTGGTAAATACTTTTTGGTTCCCAAGTGTATTAATTGAATTCATTGTTGTTTTACTTAATGATAGATTATGGTTCAATTTTAAAGAAAGTTTTTGGAAAGTTCTTTTTGGAATAATTGGCGTTTGGATTAGGATTTACAAAAATGGTATTTGAAAATCTTTTCAGTATGTAGGTGAGAAGCCTACTTTGATTACAGAGGAAAATTTTCTAGAAATGTTTTCCAAGATTTGGTTCTTCAAAATGGTTTTAAAAAATAATTTCTAACAAAAACCAAACAGCTCGCCCATGATAAGCAAGACGGGAAAAGAGAAAATATAAGCAATTGAAAAAAAAAACAAAGGATATTTCAAGAATAATTTTTTTTTGTCTATGTTATATTGAAAAAAGAGTAATAGACGATGATACTAAATCAAGTAATAAACTAATAAAAAATCATCCATGGCAATATAAAACTACTAATAGTTGGAATAGTGGACAAATACAATTAAGAAAATAAGGAACAAGAAAATTATTTGATGACTATATAATTGATTTCCTTTAAGATTAGTGATTTTATTATTGGGTATACTATATTGAGAAATAAAATTACAGTTGATGTTATAGAGAAGAGATAAAACACAATGTGATGTCTCGAAGTTAGGGATTTCGAACTTAGATACAAGTTCATCCATAAGTTAATGGATTGTTTGAATGATATAATTAATGGTAGGTAGACCAGAATTGACCTATGAAGGGTTTGGGAAAAATGAATCAAAGTGTTGTGTATAAGCAACAAGTTGATTCCTAACTAGTCATTTGAATGTTTTAAGTAAAGTCTCTAAGTAAGTTGCTCAATTTACGGATTAAAATAAAAAAATAATGAGCGAAATAAATGGAAAAGAAAATTTAATTAACGCAATTGTAACAACAAATTGTGGAGTTCGTTGTAGTAGTACAAGTAACTATAACCTTTAACTAATGAAATGTCCTCTGAACTTGTAATATATGATTCTCAATTTGTTCAAATTTTGCTTGCTTCCTTCATTGAAATCCAAAGTAGTCCATTTTCAAAAGTCGTAGCCAAGTTGTTGAAACTTCAAATGTGAGTTCATTCGCATTAGGTAAACTGAACTGGAGAGTGTAAAGAAATTCTTGTATAACACCATTTATCTTTTCAGCATTGGGAATATTTGTCTTCTCGGGCATTGTTCTACTGCCTGTACTTCTACCAGTCGCTGCAACCGATCATACTATGAGGGCAGTCAATACCACCAGCAAGGGGACTTTCAATGAACTTGATAAGTTATCTATGGGGCAAGTTGGCGTAAGTTCTTTTGACTTTTCCTTAAGCACTATATATATATATATATATATGTAAACCAGTGTTTCATTGTTTTAACTTAGCCTAATTTGACAATGCAACACTATTTAGACAATGGTCTATTTTATGGGCATGCTATTATTTACAAGAAGCAAAAAAGGATTTTGATTTATTGTACATAGTCTGTGCATCCACTGTTACTTTATTTTTCTTCATTTCGTTGCCACTGCATGAATTCTGATTTTTGTCCATCGGTTTGCAGAATTCAGGTGCGCGGTTGTGGGCATTTATAGTTGCCACATATTGGGTTTCCATTGTTTCTTACTTCTTTCTGTGGAGAGCATACAAGCATGTTGCAGAATTGAGAGCTAAAGCTCTTATGTCTCCAGAAGTTAGAGCCGATCAATTTGCTATTCTTGTCAGGGATATTCCTTCTGTCTCTGAGGGTCAAAGTAAAAAAGAGCAGATAGATTCATACTTTAGTGCAATCTACCCTGAAACATTTTATCGATCAATGGTGGTGACAGACAATAAGAAGGTAATATCTTAGATCTCTGTATTGTTAAAGTATTCTTCCACTATGGATAGTTGCATTACTTACATATGCTCATTTTACAAAATGTAGCATTCCATATTAAATTCCGAAAGTCAAAGGTCCTTCAAGTTTTATGGAATATTTGAAGGATGGGTTTGTGCTCATTATGCCCATCACCTGTCATTTACTAAAACTTAATATTTGAAGGATGGGCTTGTATGTCATTTACTAAATACTCTGTTAGTATAAGTTTCAAATATCTTGTAGATTTAAAGTGTCTGATTTTTATCAGGTGAACAAAATTTATGAAGAGTTAGAAGGGTATAAAAAGAAGCTTGAACGTGCTGAAGCCATCTATGCAGAGTCAAAGAACACAAATCCTGATGCACTAAAACCCTCACATAAAACTGGTTTCCTTGGAATTATCGGTGAAAAGGTGGATTCAATTGAATTCTATAATGATAAGATTAAGGAGTTGATCGAAAAGCTAGAAGCCGAACAAAAGTTGACTCTCAAAGAGAAACAACAATCATCAGCACTTGTCTTTTTCAACAGCAGGGTGGCTGCAGCTTCAGCATCACAGAATTTACATGCCCCAATAGTTGACACATGGACTGTTATGGATGCTCCAGAACCCCGACAGTTGATTTGGACTAATCTTTCAAAAAAGTTTTATGAGAGAATAATTCGCCAGTATGTTGTGTATGTTGTTGTGTTTCTGACCATATTCTTTTACATAATTCCGATTGGGTTCATTTCTGCATTGACAACTTTAGACAATTTGGTGAAGATGCTCCCGTTTTTTAAACCGGTTGTTAAGCTGAAGGTCATCAAGACAGTGCTAGAAGCATATTTACCTCAACTTGCACTTATCATATTTTTGGCTTTGTTGCCAAAGTTTCTTCTGTTTCTATCCAAAGCAGAGGGCATCCCATCAGAAAGCCACGCAACAAGAGCTGCTTCAGGGAAATATTTTTATTTCACTGTGCTGAATGTATTTATTGGTGTTACTCTGGGTGGAACTCTATTCACTTCCTTCAAGAGCATCGAGCATGATCCCAACTCTATTTTTGGTGTGTTGGCAAAAAGCCTTCCACAGAATGCAACTTTCTTCTTGACTTTTGTGGCTTTGAAGTAAGTCCGGGGCTCTCTTTCACTCTTCTTTTTTATCTCGCAACTTTCTTCTTGATCTTGTGCCTGTGAAGTAAGTCTAGCATGCTTTCTCTTTAATTTTTTCAGCTACTCTTTTTTTAATCTTTTTTTATAATGGTATGTTGTCAGTGATGTCTGCTGTTTGTTTGGTTTCTAACATAAGAGCTGGGAAATGTTAGGACTTGAACTAAGTGTGGCACAGGTCAACTGTTCTCTTTTCAACCAGTTCTCCTAAGCTATCATACTTTGTGTCTTTTGCTTGTGTAAATGAATTTCCCTTTAGATGGTCCCTGAGTTATTATTTTTATCAGTGTCAGTTCATAAGGGTCATAGCTAGTAATTAATGAGAAAATACTAATGCTCCTTCTAATCTTATTAACGGATGGTTGAAGTTATTCTCTTTGCTCAACTCAAGGTGTTTTATGGTCCTGAATGTTAATTTCTTGGTAGTTTCTTTTCTGCTTCTCCATATGATAAAGTAGGGTAGAAGAGAAAGGAACATCATCTTTTTGTTTAAGGAAATAGTCTTAACGATTTTGCTTATTCATTGATGTCAGATTCTTTGTCGGCTATGGGCTGGAACTGTCTAGAATAGTTCCTCTAATCATATTCCATCTCAAGAAGAAGTATTTGTGCAAAACTGAAGCTGAGATAAAGGAGGCTTGGGCTCCTGGCGATCTAGGCTATGCAACTCGATTTCCCAATGATATGCTGATTATGACGATTGTCCTATGCTATTCCGTCATAGCTCCAATAATTATTCCGTTTGGTGTGGCATACTTTGGTCTAGGGTGGCTTCTTCTCCGGAATCAGGTGACTATTACTCCCACTGTAAAGACCACAAGTTTTATGAAGGGACTTTTTGTATGTGCCAAAAGTTCTTCGTACTTGTATTGGCATTTTAGTGTTTATATAATCAAAATGTGATTTTCTTTTTGTTTCCAAACAGGCACTCAAAGTGTATGTTCCGTCATTCGAGAGCTACGGAAGAATGTGGCCCCATATTTACACGCGCATGATAGCTACCTTGATTTTGTATCAAGTTACCATGTTAGGTTACTTTGGTGTTAAAAAGTTCAAGCCTACTCCAGTTCTTTTTCCACTTCCAATAATCTCCTTGATCTTTGCTTTCATTTGTCAGAAGAAATTCCGTCGGTTCTTTATATCTCCAGCCCTTGAGGTTGTTTCCCACGAACTAAAGGAAGTCCCGAACATGGAAATTGTGTACAGATCTTTCATTCCACCATGCTTAAGTGCGGGAAAACCCGATGAGCATCAATTTGAGGACGCGTTATCTCTTGTGTCCAAACCAGGGTCTTCTTCAGTATGATTTGCAAGGATCTCTTTTATTTGTTGTAGATTTTGTGATACTTAGTTGGTGTGTGTTGTACCTAGGATTTTAACTTGTGTTGAATACTTTATTGTATAGTTGCTCTGTGTGCATAGTTTGTGTGCTCAAAGTTAGATTGTTGGGTTATTTCTGTAATGATAATAGTATGAATTGCTTCGATTTGTAAGCACTTAGGGTGTGTTTGGTATGAAGGAAAATGTTTTTCATGGAAATTGTTTTCCTGGAAAACAAGTAGATTTTTGACTTATTTTCTCATGTTTGGTTGGTGAATAGAAAATATTTTCTGGAAAGATTTTTAGTGTTTGGTTTATGAATGAAAAATGTTTTTGAGAAATATCTTTTATTTTTACTAGAGTAGAAAATAACTTTTGAAATTGAAAATATTTTTTAAAATCAAATTTCAATTTTACTAGAGTGAAGGGCATATATGCTCTAGTCTTTGGACGGCAAGGGCACTAATGTCCCAAAAGTATGACGGAGGGTATCTGCATATTATTTACGATAGTTCAAGGGTATATTTGTCATTTTTCCCTATAAATTAAAATTGAGATAAACGTAAAGTCACACCTAAAATATCTATTTTTTTAGTTTCATACCTAAACTATTGGGAGTGTGAGTTTCATATATAAGCTATCATTTATTAGTTTGAGAGATACATCTTAAAGGTGTGTAATACACTTTATCTTTTATTTGTAAAAAGGGAAAAAGGCATAGATTTCCCCCTGAACTTGTATCAAAAAGTCAGTTACATGCTTAAACTATCATGACGACCCATTATACATTCTTACTACTTAAAATTGAATTTAATACCACCCTGAGATGTGTAACACCACTCTCACAGTATGTGGTGTATTACACTCGCTGTCACATCAGCGATACGTTAGCGCCATGTCAAAATATATAATTTTTTTATATCTTTTTTGTTATTTTCTTTATTAATTAACTTTTCTTTTGCTAGCTATATTTTACACTAATTAATTAGAACTAATTAATTAATGAAATTCTCTAATAATAATATCTTCTTCAGAGCAAAATTGCAAAGAAGAAACTTTCTACAGGGCAGCCAAGAAAACTTTTTAAAATTCAAAGTTGATTTGTATAGTGAAAGAATTTCTTCCGTTCCAAAATGAATCACAAGAAGACTGCTTACGTTTCTTGACCATGAAATCGAGCTTTCAATTGCAAATATTTTTCAGATCTGGACATTATTTTTTTTCTTTTTCTATGTCCTTCATGGAGGTTTCTTAAAAGATATGAATAATAGGAAAATAATTTTCTTCCCCTTTTCAATTGATCACCTATCTTGTTTACTAAAAAAATCTCACCATAGCTCCACAACTGAAAACCCCCCAAAATTTTACCCCGCCAATGACTTGAACAAACACAAATTAAAACCCACAAATCATAAGTCACCTAGTACTGTTTTGATTTCTTGCTGGGAGGTTTATGGGTAAAAAAAAGTGGTGTTTTTGAAGTAATTTTATTACTACATTGCTTCTTGTTACTGATTCATTTATGCTTATTTGGATGTGAAGAAGATGAAAAGGGTGGGTATGAAGAAGAAGAGATGTGGGGGGAGGGGGGTATAAGAAGAATTTTGACTTTTTAATTATTTTTTTACTTTAATCATTATCTGACGGGCATGATTTGTTTTTATTTTATTTTATTTTGCCACGTCAGTTTTAGGGATAAATAAATTCACTTTTAAATAATATATGTGTAATAGGTCATCATGATAGTTTTAGTGTAACTAATTTTTCGGTACAAGTTCAGAGGGGAATAAATACCTTTTTCCTTGCAAAAACCATTCCACGTGGCATTCTGCATTAATAAATTATTTCACGTTGTCAAAAATTAAATAAACTATTAATATTAGTTAAAAGCTAAAGATTACAATACTCCTATCCTTGAAAAAAAGAAAATACTTTTCAGAAATAATTATTATTATCTTATAATATAAAATTTAGAATATTTTTCTAAACTCACCCCACCACCTCATCTCCACCCCCAACAAATCCTCCATACTTTTATTTTTTAAATTTCTTTTATGAAATACTTTTAAAAAATTCAGATCTCACCCCTTCCCTACTCTTTTCTAAGAAAAAAATGATATTATTTCTTTTTTTTTAAAAAAAAGTAAAATTCTGCTCCACCTATTCTGACCCTCTGCTCCTAATTTATTTTTATTTTAAAAAAAATATTTTTCTCGTTTTGTGTTAGATATATACATATTATTTTTCTACTTGCATACCGAATATATATAAATAACACAAAATGAGAAAAAAAATTAGAAGCGGAGGTTATGGGTTATGTGTGGTGGAGTAGAGTTGTTTTAAAAAATAAATTGAAACAATATCTAAATTATTATTGGAAGAGATTGCAAGGAGGGGGGGGGGGGGGGGGGGGGGGG
>JAJOOR010024580.1:0-11556 GCA_036250505.1 Solanum acaule | reverse complement strand
TTGCTGCTAAAATGATAGGGAAGTGAGGTGTAACCTGCATGACAAAGAGCATACTCATTACAACTGGCAAAGAAAGTATATTTTATTTTTTGGGATTCGCAAAGATTATGGATTACCTATCAAAGAAAACAAAGATTATAGATTATAGATTATGTATATTTATTACCATCCACTTTTACCTTTATTTAATCTATTTTATTTTTTTTGGTCTTCAAAAAAAGATTATAGATTAAATAAAGGTAAAAGTGGATGGTAATAAATATACAACTTGAATGTCAGGTATTCAAGTACCAACGGGACATGAAACATACAACAAATTTGCAGTTCAATTTTGAGAAGTGTAACCATCAAAATAATTTCTTTAACAATTTAACTTTCAGAAATATGGAAGGAAACCATACGAGTTGAGAAATATGCAGAAGAGGTACTAATTTCTACAATATGTTATTTGCAAGTAACCCACTTCTCCAGTTACCCACAATTTCAATGTACTAGCTAACATGTCACATTTCACTGTATTTCACTAGAAATAGGTCCTTTAAACAGAAAATATTAAACAGTATCCTACTATAAGTTGAATAGAGAAGACCAACAGATCTCTAATATCTTATATTTCCTTTAAATTTCCTCATACGCAGCCTTTGCCATGAATAGACTGCTGACATGTCCACGAAGTTGGTGAAAATGAGCAAATGAATTTACAAAAACAGGGTAAGTGCAGATATCTTAAAACACATGTTTACATTATGAGTTGTCTCTTAATCCACACATAATTGGTTTAGGCACTTAACAACATAAAACCATATCACATAAGCCTGTTCATTAGATTAGTAGAAACAGCGAATCAGATAAGTACTTAAAAATGACATCACATAAACAAAATACTTCTTTAGGAAGTCATAAAGATTCAGGGAAGTTGAGGAAAATAGCCAAATATCAGAAGTAAGACACCAACCAGAAAGATCCTCTGGAGCTGTGAAATGGTTCCTGCAAATCTCACATCGGTTTGGTCATTCTTACTCTTCAATTCCAAGCAATGGGGGCAGTTCATGTATATGGGCAAACTTCTATCTAGCAAGGAGGTACCATAGCCAGATTCATTGAGATTTAGAGGTTGAAGACCAGTTTCAAGATCTTTTCCTGGTGCAGCATGTACTGGATGCCTGGAAAACTGAGCTGACCCTTCTATGTTTGAAATTCCGTCATCTGACCCCTCATTTGACTTTTCCAGATTCCTGAGCTTCCTAGAGGAAGTAGAAATCATCCCATTTGCCAGCCGGCGACCTTTGCCATGGCCACCATTCTTACCCCCTCGGGAGGGACCTACACCCTTATGATCTATATTTTCCAAAGATGAAGGGACAGCGGATTCTACAGGCAATGCATAAGGAGAACCTAGTCTGTTGAGATGGTCTGCAGTTAATATAAAACGGTGCCCACGGGGGCACTCATGCTCAAATCCAATGTAAACTGTTGCATGTTTAGAAGAGGTAACTGGTCTGGTCTTCTCAATTCTATTCATCTTCATTGAATCCAAATGTGTACCTATCTGGAAAATTTGATTACCTTTAGCGACATCATTAGAAACAATAGTGCCATCATTCTTAACTTCATGAATAGCAGGAATTAGAGCAACTTTTTCCCATACTTGTTCATCACTAATCCCATTAACCTTCTCTCTACCTCCTTCTCTCGCACATTTTGGCTTAATAATCTTTTCTGAATTTGATATAATTTGTCTATTTGATTGTAGCGGAGGAAATCCTGAATTTGCAGCAGTTGAACCAGCTACCACCTCAGAAAAAGCTTTTCTCATATTAAAGTTGGAAACTCCTTTACCTAAATTATTTACTTTATCATCTGTTTTGATATTTCCTGCAGAAGACTTCTTTTGGATTTGATATCCATTTTGCATACTCAAATCACCAGCCTTCTCTATGCCTGAATCTGTGTTAGGCTCATCCCTGGCATTGCTACTAAACCTATTTATATTTGCTTGCTCTGAATTGCTTGATAGTAGGTCATTCTCATATTTAGGCTTCTCGAGAAGGATAGTCCACCGTAGAAGAAACTTTTGGGTAGAACTGAAGCCACTCTGCATCAAACCTTTAGACGGCTGGTAGTATCTTGCATTCCCAACTCGGATTAAACTCCAAGATGGGGAATGAATGGGCCCACTTATATCACTTCCTTGGGGTAACTGAACTGTGGGAAGAAGCTTGTCACAATCCATGGAACGGTTAAAAGTAACATTTGCTGTTTCAAAATCAAAAGGATCTGGCCGCAGGAGTCTTGAACGACCACATGCACATGCATGGAGGAAGACGTACCCACTGGAATGTATCTTAATCTCATCACCTGAACATAAACCACCAGTTTCTACATCATGCCTTTGGTGCATGCATGGTTTTCCTGTGAGGCTAACAGCATCACATAGTTGCCTGCCAGAAGTCCAGATGGATGTGCATTCCTCTTCCAGTTTCTGCAAGTATAACTGCACAGCATGTCCCTTGACCATTGAATTGAAAGCATGCAGAGCCCTCTCCAAATGGGCCTTATGCTGAGAAGTTGGGTAGCACGGAGGCAACTCATTTAAATATGTCTCCTTAGCTACTGGAAGGGCCTTTTGGCACCATAGAGTAGAAAACCTAGTATTTATCCCTCTACCACTTGCCAAATTAGACATTGCAATTTCAAGTGGATCTGAAACTTTTGAAGCATTCCCTTCAAGAGGTGGTGAAACAGAATTTCTTTGTCTCCTCTTACTAATTTCAGTCTCATCTGCAATGGCATATTTTGCTGACAGGATTGCTTGCAGAATAAGCTGACTAGAAGATAACCATTTCTCCAAATGTGGAAGTTCAGGAGAAGTAAATGTCTTTCCAGAAGCAGCAGAAGCAGCTGCTGCTGCAGCAGCAACAGCAACCATGCCAACACCAGAAGCTGGACCACTATTAGTATTCGAAACCACACCCCCTCTTCCTCTTAATATGTCAGTCTGCCTGCAGATGAACTCCTTGATAGAAAGTAAGTCTTCTCTATTTGCGCTCTGGCTATGACTTTCAAATAGAAGAGAATCTGAGGTCGCGTTTCCATTCAGAACATCTTCCACAAGGCAAGTGGCAAATTCAAGGGATTCACCTCTCTTATTAGAGGTTATATCTAAAAGTGCAACAGCCTTTGATGCATCCAGGGAAAACAGCATTGCAGAATTTGACACACCCCCACTTCTTGAACCTGTATGACCAGTTTCAGAACCTGACAGTGTCCGGCATTTCTTAATGGAGAATCGAATCTGTGCCTCCAGAGAAGACTGCAATTTCTTCCTAAACCCACCTTCAGATTTACTCATAGGGCGTGCAAGCACAACCACAGAACCAGAAACTTTCGGAGCCACTCTTGGCCGAGCCGAGGCACCAACACTTGATGATTGATTCGCCGAGGAAATATCAGCTGGCTCCTCAACACTAGAACTAGGATAATCATCAGCAAAATCATCAAGAAAAACAAAAAGTGTAACCGGAGTACACTGCCCGGGTAATAAAGAGGTATATGAACCTAAACCTGACATCAGAGTAATTGCTGAATTATTTCGGTTGAAAATGCCACTGCTTTTGACAGGCGAAGGATTGTCAGATGATCTTCCTGATGTAGCTCTACGTGATGGAGATGCAAAAGGTGAGCCAGACACAGAGGGTGACAGAGATTGTGACTTAACAAATGGAGTCATTGCTTGTTTAGCTGCTTGCAAGATGCGAAGTTTCTTCAGTATCTGGGTGTCAAAGCGTGGCCCTTCTTGGAGAAATACTACAACATGGCAAACCTGCACAGCTAGGCATGGTTGAGTAGCATTCTACAATTAACAAGGGGAAGTATGAAATATGAAATGGAAAGCCTCCAAAAGAAAATTCTATATAGTACACTCCACCTCCCAAACCCATACCCAGGAGCCCAACGGTGGCCCTCCCAATTTGCTCCCTGACTAAAATCCTCAGCCTTATGGTTGGAGGTGAGGGTCATTACCGGTAGGTATCCCTTCCTTGTCAAATAAGAATATGATTAGAACTAATAATAATAATATTTGGGAAAGACCTATCGGTGCAGGTAAGAAGAACTGGACACATTAGTAAAGAAGATGTCATCTCAAATTGACCACTAAGCAACAATTTTTACATGCTCATTTTGATGTATGAGAAAGAAAAGATTCATGGAAATGATACAAAATTCTTCTACACACAGTTCTTCTATACAACTGCAAATCCAAAACCTTGTGCAGTTACAAGAAGCAACCTTTCCGGAGTAAAATAGAGTCAGATAACTCATTTGGGTTAACACTACAGACAGCTGTGACTCAAACAACTACATCAATCCAACTAATCCACTTATCAGTTAGCTTTATTGATCAAGTCTCTATAGAGAAAATAAATTGTGTTTAAGCGCTTCATGCAATGACAAACAGCCTCAGTCTTGTGCTTGTTGTTATCATTTTTTATTTCCCAAATGAATGAAAACAGGTCCAAGTGAAGTGGAATGGATACCGATAATTCATTCAACCAACCTCAGCTAATTTGAGGTTGAGGACAGACGACACCTTACCATCATGCCTAACCCAATGCATGTCCATGTTTCTTATCCTGTTTTGTACTTTCAAATACTTCAGAAGCCTCATAAGTTTATAATGTCCACACAAATTTGTCAGAAATGTCAAGATAAAGTGAAGAAGAAGAAAACTTACAGAGAACATAAAGAGCATAGCTTGGAGATCGCCATATTCGTAGTCTTCCAACAGTGAATCAAATCCCATCTTAGACTCCAAATTGCTTTCCATCAGAGGGCATCGAGTTGAAGAGAATTGCAAAAACAGAATCCCTTTTTCCTCATCATGATGGTAGCTTATATTCCTAAACTCAAACCAACTCTTCATATCGTCGGTTACAGAAAAATCCGTATTTTCATCCGGTTTATCAACAAAAATTGGCTTATCTGAACCCCCGGAACCAAACACATTAGAATCGATAATCCGGTTCATCAGGTAAATAACGTCATCGTGGCGTTTTCCAATGAAACCAACCACAACGACGCCGCTTTGAGGATTTAATGGAGAGGAGGAGGTGGCTGGTGCTTCCGATGAGGTTGATGGAAGTGGGTGGGGAGAAGGGGCCGGAGCTTGAGCGTGGCTAGGGGGTACTTGGGGAGTTTGAGAGTGAGAAGGTGGAATTGGAGGTCGAATTAGGACTCGCATGGACTGAGGATTTGGTTTTGAGGAGTCCATGGAAACCGAAAGCAAACAGAAGCACCTGTGTACTTGGCCTATAAAATTAACAGTATCTCCATCAAACCTAAAATCGGTAACCAATGTCCTCTTGACTCTAAGCAGAAACAGGTCTATGCGTCAGTCGACAGCGGTCGGAGTTGGCGGCCGACGGTGAGAATATTTGTTGATGATTTCCGTCAATTCAATGGCGTTGAAACGTCGAAGACGAGAAAGTACGACGGGAAGCGAGTCGGAGCTAAAATTATGGACTGGGCTAAGGCTAAGGATCCTACTGGGCTACACAATTCAATAATCCGAAAAAAAACCCAAATCTAAAAAGTTTTCGGCGGCCCGATAAAAAGTGTGTTCGAAATAGGGTTTCTTACGTAAATATACAGTGGATCAAAAAAGGGAAATTTGTATAAAATAACAAGCTATTAATTCAAATTAAATGTTATAACCACAGTTTGATTTAATTGTAATCCGTAGCAAATAGTTATCATTCGCCTCTCTCCCCAGCTTTCTCGCTTGCCACTCTCCCTTTCTTGCTCGTCAGTCTCTCCCTCGCCTCTCTCATTTTGTACAAACACAAATGTATAAAATGTATTTGTGTTTGTATAAAGCGAGAAAAAATTGTATATACAAATACAAATACATATATTTTCATCTTATACACTTATAATTATACAAAAACAGATATTTCCCTGCCCAGTTCTCTTTTGTCTTTCTCTCTTTCTCATTTTATACAAACACATATTATACAAATTACAATGTATAATTTGTGTTGTATAAAGCAAGAGGGAGAGAGATTTGATATATAAACGTTTTATTTCAATTCAATTGTATCCAAATTCAAATTTTATGTAAATATACAAACACATAAAATTGAATTGAGAGGCTACCAACGATTTATACAAATGAGAGGCTGCCAGCGATTTATACAAATCTGATGCAATTATACAAACTATAGTTATAACATACAAATATAATTTTTATGTTTGCTAAACCTAAAATTTACTCACCAAAAAATGACTTCTTGTATATATATGTGCTCCATTAAAGGCCCAAAAAAGAAGGAAAAAGAAACTTTATTAACAGTCTGCAGTTGCACTAAAGGCCCAAAACAAAAACTAAAGACCCAAAAAGAGACTTAGAAAAGTTGCACCAAAAGCCCAAAAAAAAGATAAAGGTCAACAACACCTGAAATCCTTGACTGACATGTAAAATTCCAGCCAAATGATAAAAATGAAGTAAAACTAACAAAATAAAAAAGATTTTTTTAAAAAAAAAAAACTTAATCGACCAGTACAGGGCGGATGGATTCGGGCATGAACGCGACGTTGGTGATCCTGAGTAAAAATGCTATGTAGGTCGGGTTAAAATTTTGTGAAATTAAACATTTAACTCGCTCCGCTTGGCTTGCCATCCCTAACAGCCAAAGGATAATGACATGGTATACGTTGGCTGCCTGGTCAATTCATTATTATTAATTTCAACTGATTGATTGCCTTCGTTTCTCAACTTAATTACACTGACTAGCTAGTCCAAAAGAGGGGATCAGAATATTTATTAACTTTAGACAAATATTTGTGGAGAGGACTATTTCCTCATGTGTTGGATATGAATTATGGATATTGGCTTACTTTGTAGGGTATATATTGTTTTTATTTTGTGATTGAAAAAGATGCTCGAAATCTCAAACTTTTTTAGGTTTCTTTTAAATTTGTAGAGCTTCCATATTAAGCAAGTTAGGTGCCTCTATCTTTGAGAGATGATTTATCATTAAGGTGTGTTTAATACAAAGAAAAATATTTGAAAGCTGATTTATCATTAAGTGACATCATACTATGAAAAATATTTCGTTGATGATGTAAACAAGTGTATATATAAGTTTATAAATTAAACTCAGTACAAAATGTGGAATTGGTGAACTATATACATATATTCAGATGGACCAAGCCACTAATATAATCTGTCATTATTCTAATTTGAATTAATTATTACTACTATGTTAAGTGTTAATCATATAGACAGTCTAGTCAAAAGTTAGTAGATTTATTATATTTGGTTTAAGTGGACTTTGTTGTGATAATTATCATAACAAACATAGTTTAGAACTCAGGGAATTATAAACAGGGAAAAAAAAAGAATAACAAAACAACTAATTGACGAACCTTTTTTTGCATTATTTTTTAAGAGAAACGCGTACTATCCTGCTATGTGAAATGAGTTTAAGTTTTATGCAATGATAGAGTACAAACTTTTATATCGTCGTATTAAGTTAACCTATAATAACAAGTAACTCTTCATAGCAAAATCTGCTATGATACGATAAAATATTTTTAAAAAATGTATATTATTAGAATATATAACTTAAATTCTCATGAAACAAGTCTCACATATGTACATGGAAAATATACATCCTTTGTATATATATAGAGAGAGAAAGGGTAAGAAAGAGTGTGGAGCCAGTGGAGGTTGTCATTTTATATTCTTGATTGCAACTTGTAACAGAAAACCAACATGTCGTTTTGAGTAGCTCAAAAGTTTTGCAATTTCAAAAGGGGAAAAACAAATAAAATAAAGAAAATGAAAATAAAAGTACTAAGGCTTTCATATAGTAAATTAGAAGTATTCTTGAAGACTATGATTATTATGCCTTTATTAACTTTTGAAGAAATGAAAGGTTGCTACCTTATAGGCCTCCAATAAATCAAACTATGCTTTGCTATCCCTAGTTTCCTATATTAATCTAGCAAGTTGCCTTCACTAGTGTGCTTCAAATGAAGCTCAAACTTCAAATTGATGTCAAATTAATGAACATTAACTCTCGTAAGTTGTACTAAGACTAAAATTTAGGTTTTATAGTAGTTTCGTATCTTTTTTATAAGAGATCTGAAAGAGATATTTTCTTCTATTCAATTTGTAAGTGGTCATAAGAGATTTCCTCTACTAAGACTGTCATTTTTTCAATGGATAATGCATGGCATTTTCGATCTATCAATTATTAATAAATTCCAAATTTATTTAAACAATAGCATTAGGGAGAGTTACCTCCTTCCCACTCCACTCATTCCCACATTTATTTATTCAACAAATGTTAGAGAAGTAATATTACGTGCTTGACATAACCAACCTAGCTAGCTTAGCTACTAGTACATTAATTTGTTACGCCAAGAATCCGCCGTCAGCAAATTTTGCTGACTTTCGGCTGCCCATTTTTAGAACTATCCTTGCCTTTTTGTTCCTCTTTCTTTACTCTTTCTCTTCTTTCTTTTACAAGTCACTTGTCCTTTGGCCAATTATGGGAAGTCCATATAGTAAAAGTATGAGAATATTATTCGATTGAGCAAATATATGATATGTATTTATCTAAAATAGTCAGATTTACTAGTTTTATTTTGTATTCGCTCGCTTCGAGTTGTAACAATTTGCTGTGTTAGTATATCAATTTGCTTTGTACCTGTTAATTATTATACATAGTGAATTGATACAAAGCAAACATATACCATAGATACAAAGTGAATTGATATAGTCATACAGAACGAATCGTTACATTGTATCGTGAGCTTTTCTCAAATAAATTATATATCATTATGTTCTATAATTACCTAAATCATTGTCATAATTGATAATTAAAACTCAAAGTACCGCTATTTTTAAATTTCCCCAAAAAAGATTTCCACAATGGGCAAATAAAACGACACCAAAATGAATTGAGTTGATCAAATACACAGAGAAAGATTAAACTTTTCCCCCAATTATGTCAACTAATTTATGGGCCCTAACTGATTAAAGTGAGAAACTCCGGAAAGTGATATTAACTTTATAATATTATGATTTATGATGGCCATTTCAAGTATATAAATAACAAAAAAAACGGATAATTGTACTTTTGGTTCTTCACTTATTGATAAATTTTATTTTGCTCCTCTTAATATTTGAAGTATTTAAGATTTAAGGGATAGTTTTGGTGTTAATCTTCAAGATGTCCAATTAAGTACATTAAACTTTCCATAGTTGAAGTGATGCACTTTTCATCCTTATGCTTGCGACTCTTACCAAAACTGTCGAATTTATCAATTAATTGACTATGTATAATGTTAAGTATATATTATTTACTAATATTTGAGGGTGATATAGTTTCAAAAACAATTTAATTCACATAATATATTTTCACATAAAGGGATTAAAAATATATTTTTTATTTATTGAAGGACAAATGTGTTATATTATTCAAATATGATGGCAAGAATTAAAATTAATATTTATTGATATTTCAAGGACTAGAAGTTCAATTTTCCCTTAAAAAGAAAAAATGATCAAATACGATTTACACCTTTAGAGAGCTGACTTCCAGTTTGTGTAATTGTGTTATTCAAAGTAATAAATATTAAAATAACAAGGGTAGAAATGGCATGGGAATAAATAAAATAGAAAACACAGCTATCACTGATAGAAAGAATCATATTTTTGGATATATAAAATATGTTTGGAGCAAATGATCTGCAAAGCACATTCTTTCATTTGATTTTGACTTTTGACATTTTCTTAGGGATATTTCCTCACACTATTTTTTTAATTTCTTAAAAAAAAAAAAACATAAAATCCTTAAAAAGATTAATTCTAGCTGCGTTCTAAAGTAATTAATTTTCAACTTTAAATAAAGAAAATTATATACATTTGATTCACTTGAAGTATATATACAAAAAATTAATTAATGAAATATTTGATTAAAATTGAAGTAAATAATAGATCATGGACGATAGGGTAATTCAGGAGTCATTTAGCCATGAGAATTATTCACTGTTTTTCCAATCAATATTTGGTTATAAAATTTTCAAATTTTACTTGCAGTATGGCCAACCGCCTATTTATATTAATATAATTATTAAGTCACATGAACTTCAACCTTATTAATAAGAGTTCTATTCATAATCTTAATCTCGTAATTATTTCTACATTTCCCCTTCCCTCTTCCTCATATGTTGTTTTTAAAAATTTAAAAAGAAAAAAAAAGAACTGTAAAAATTACTACTTTAGCATGATTAAAATCACCTCAACAACATGAAAATTCATTCTAACCCACTAATTGCTTGTTTGTTCCGTCTCACCAATTATATGTTCAACCTCTTTTAGATAAGTTGTCCCTACTTTGTGAAGTCAACTATCAATTTTTTTCATAGTAACATTTTAATAGAAATTAAAATATTTAAATTTGAAATAATCTTTCCATTCAATCTAGTATATACAGTTATAATTATAGTTGTCTAAATTTTTCTAAAACATGATTATCACAGATTATGCTACAAACTTCGAATTATATATGTGCAGTGTATGTAAACATAATTTATATTATGAGACAACGACGACTACTGAAAGCAATAATAATGAAAAGAAAGAATATAAGTACACTTTTACATAAGAATTCCTAAGAGGAAGAAAATCTACTATCAGTCACCAACTCTTATTATTTCTCAACGAAAGATGATATAACTATACCATCTAAGCCATTTTTTCAAAGTAACATACAGATTACTTTGTCGCTGCCTACATCTCTTTGAACACTCGCAAAGTTTTGAGAAAATACGAAAATAATAAAATATATGGATAATGTAACCAATAGACCATCCAAACAAATAAAAGGGAACTTAATTCTTAGTAGTTAAGTTAGCGAGGATCCGATTCCTCATCGATCTCGTAATCCCCTCTGCATTTCACCTTGTCAGCCCCCGATATATATATATATATATATATATATAATATTAGACCAAACAAAAAACTAAATTAGGCATTCTACCAAACAGATATAGATGATTAATTGTAAGCAAACTGTGAACATGCCAGCCACTAGGAGTGAGTGAGTACTCATCAATCCATACTCACGAGCTTAAAATTTGTGTCCATATATATATAAATGAATATGAAAGAAAGGTACCTGTTGTTAGGACCGAAATAAGCAGGTGTAACGTGGAAGCTAGCAAAGCAAACCTCGAAAGACCATGAGTAAGAAGACAAACAAGAAATATACCAAAAGAGACAGATTTAACGTGGTTCGGTCAATCAACCTACGTCCACAAAGGAGATGAGCAATCCACTATAAATATGAGAGTACAAAATATAGAGAGAAACGACCTCAACCAATTCACTCGGAATACAAGGAGGTACACAAAATTCTCCTCCATAACCACAACTCTCAAAACCCTAGGACTATATTGTGAATGCTGATTAAGTTAGAAGGAACAAGCCTATATTTATAGATTCCTAAACCTTTCCTACAAGAAAAGGACTAGTAAAATATT
>JAJOOR010024579.1:0-10467 GCA_036250505.1 Solanum acaule | reverse complement strand
GTGAGAGTCTTTCCATTATATAGAGAAAATAAAGATTACACATCCCTAAAGATCCGCCATTCCTATCCCTAAAGATCAGCTATTCTATCTCTACAAATTTGCTATTCAATCCCTCTAAATCTGCCTTGCTATCCCTCCAAATCAGCTATTCTATCACAATATTTATTCATTTGATTCTACAACAAATGTATATGATCATGCTAATTTATATCACTATATAATTACATTAATATATACAATCATTTAGCTGTCCATCATGCTAACAAGCTCTCCTATTCCTCTACTTAAGAACAAAATGCTCCTTCATTTCCTGGAAGACAAAAGGAGAGGATTACAGAAATGTAAAAGCCTTCTTGAAGAACCAAGGATCACTCGCGCCAAGGAAGTACAGTTATTCTGAAGTTAAAAAGATGACTGAGTATTTCAAAAATAAACTTGGTCAAGGAGGCTATGGTTCTGTGTATAAGGGAAAGTTGCATGACGGAAGTCTTGTGGCAGTCAAGGTCTTGAAGGAATCGAAGGGCGGGGGAGAAGAGTTTATCAATGAGGTAGCAGGTATCAGTAGGACTTCTCATATTAATATTGTATCACTTGTGGGATTTTGTTTTGAAGGTCAACACAGAGCTCTCATCTATGATTTCATGCCCAATGGATCCCTTGAGAAGTTCATTTACGATGCAAAATGTGGGACGAATCGTCAACTAGGATGGCAAACATTGTACGATATTTCACTTGGCATTGCTAGAGGATTGGAGTATCTGCATCGCGGTTGCAATACTAGAATCCTGCATTTTGATATTAAGCCTCACAACATTCTTCTTGATGAAGACTTTTGTCCAAAAATATCCGATTTTGGCCTTGCAAAACTATGTAACAATAAGGAAAGCATTGTATCTTTATTGGGTGCAAGAGGGACTGTTGGCTACATTGCACCAGAAATTGTGTATACAAACATTGGAGGAGTTTCTCACAAGTCAGATGTGTATAGCTATGGTATGATGGTCTTCGAGATGGTTGGAGGAAGGAAAAATGTTGACAATGTTGTTGATCATACTAGTGAAATATACTTTCCACACTGGATTTACAAACAAATTGAACAAAAGAAAGAGCTTGGATTAACTGGCATTGTGGAGGAAGAGGATAAAAAACTTGCAGAAAAGATGATACTGGTGAGCCTGTGGTGCATCCAAACCGATCCGTCCAGCAGGCCTTCTATTAGTATGGTTGTAGAGATGTTACAAGGTGAACTCGAATGTTTGCAAATGCCTCCAAAGCCTTTCTTGTATACTTCTTCAGTGTCAGACAGAGACATGCCTACTACCTCCTATATTATTCAAGACTCGAAAGATCAAGTTTGATGATCTAGACTTGTCAAATTATGTATGTATTATTTTGAATGTATCAAGATATCACATAAACTACTTTTGGAAAATTAGTTCCATTGTTAATAGAATTATAGAGCACTCTAAAGTGAATAACACTTTGATATATGCGTTTTGCCAATCGATCAACTGTGGTTAGTCTTTTATGTAGAGCTAACCAAAGAGTGAACTGATGTCAGCACCTCACTCTTGCTGCAGTCCTGTCCAAATACAGACTTTTAGTGTTACCAAACGCGTTGATAAACCAAGCGGTGCTTATAAGCTTAGTCAGGATTGGCTTATATAGAAGCATAAAGATAAAACAATGGCAAGTAATTTCAATAGCAAGTCTTATAATTCAGACAGGTCAGGAAGTGACTTTGCTGCATTTTCATGAAATGTGATCAACTACTGTCCCTTTGGGATTGTACTCGTAAGCAACGAGGAGTTCATCATGCATCCATAAACGTAATATTACTTTTGGATTTCATTATATTCTCAAGGCATGTTCACAAACTATTTTGTACACCAAAGTTTACTTGGTAAAGGCGATTCTATAGTAGTGGCCAACATGATCAAAGACAAGGTAACCAAAACTTGAAGTTGAAAGGAATCATTCGAGACATTGACCAGGCCACGAATGAAGCAGAAATAAATACTTCCCACTGCTATAGAGAAGCCAACGAAATAACTGACTTCTTAGCTAAACAGGCCTCTTCCAGTGGAAGTGGTACCTTCTATTATTCTTTTCATCAATTCACTAAAGAGGTAAAGGGACTATTTCTACTAGATAAGTGGCAATGATCCCTAGCATAAGGAGCAGATACAACAAATGTAATTTTTTTGTTAGTTGAACCATTGTATTTTGCTTATAGTATGAAAGTCTATGTCATTTTAGCCGTTCTGCAGATTGTTTAGTTTATCCTCATTGTTCTCTATCAGACCTATAGTATAAATTTCCCCTTTGCTTTCATAACTTTTTGGATGTTTATAGACATGGTACGGGTCAAGCCTAACCCCCCACATCATTAAGGTGATGGCTTGCTTAAAAAAAAAGGCATCTCTATTTTTAACACATCTCTGATACAATTAGGTAGTGAACTCATAAATAAACAGAGAGCGAAAAAAGAATGAGAAGAGAGTGAAGGCTAAAAAATAATGAAGTTAGCATTAATATCGAAGGAATTTCACCCGGTAATACTAACTGTGGTAGAGCAACTAAACCACTTATCATTCACAGAATTCGTCGAAACAGGTAATTTAGATTTCATCAATTGTGCATCATCATTTTCTGGTTCAGGGTCCTGAGGGACTTCTACATTATCAACGACGTTAATCTCTTCTTTCTTCTGGTTTTCAAACTCACCACTCTGAATTGCCTTAAGAATTTCCAACACTTCATCCATTGTTGGCCTCATTTCCTTCTCGAGTTGGAGACATTGAAAAGCTAGCTCTGCAACTGAAGTAGTCATTCTCCTAACTTCAGCATTGGACTCGTAACCAAGAGATGGATCGATCAACTCCTCGAATGCACATTTCAAAATCTTGCTTACTGCAAAGTTAGCCAAACTAATTTCATCCCTATCCCTTCTTATATCCACAGCAAGGAGCGACGATATGAGCTCAATAAGGACAACTCCAAAGCTATACACATCACTTTTACTTGTTAGCTGATAGCAAGCATGATAATCCGGATCAACATATCCTGGCGTCCCCTGTGGAGCCGTTGAGATATGAGTCACATCATTTGGAAAAAGTCGCGAAAGCCCAAAATCTGCAACTTTGACACAGAAATTGTTGTCAAGTAGAATGTTACAAGTCTTGACATCGCGGTGTATTATGTCAGAAGCATGGAGATAAGCTAAAGCACTAGCAGTTTCTATGGCAATCTTCATGCGTATAGGCCATATAAGGGCTCCGTTCTTAGCTTTCTCTCCATGGAGATGATCAGCAACTGTTCCATTCGGGATGTATTCATAAACCAGGAGGAGTTCACGACTATGCCTTGACGTGCAACCATAGAGCATAACAAGATTCTGGTGCCTTAAGCGAGTAAGAATTTCAATTTCATTCTTAAATTGCACCATCCTCTTGGAACTTTGCTCATAGAGGCGTTTCACTGCAACTTCTCGTCCATCACGAAGTTTACCTAATAAAAGAAGTACATTGTTAGCTGCTGAATCATGTTACCAAACCATTGCATTCTTAATACAGTAATGCAAAACTCTGCCTAATGCTTTTCTAAATATGATTCGAATTGTCATGATTGATTTACGTGGTTTATTACCATAGTACACAGTTCCAAAACCTCCGTCTCCAAGCTCTTGGGAGGGATCAAAATTATTGGTGGCTTCTTGGAGAGTAGAGTAGGAGAAGACGGGGACCCCAAAGTACTTGCTATCCCCTTCAAGATCTTTTCTTGAAGGATCAGAAAATGTATTTCTTGTGAAAGAGTGAGAACGACAGCCTTTTCCTTTCTTGAAACGCCAGATAACAATACCAAGACAGATTAAAAAGGTCAAGCCAATCACCACAGGTAAGACTGAAGCAAATGCAGAGAAACTAATCAGAATTTGTTTGAAAAATGGCTACAGAAAAGTAGATAGAATTCAATGAAAGCTGGCATTTCAAAGTAAGGAACATGCTTGAGAACATGTGGTAATATGAAAAAGATTTGAAGTTATAGATTGTTACCTACAATTAGAACTTGTCTCGACTTTCTTGTTACTGCAACCAAACCAAATCACGAAAAAGTTAGATAAATGTTGCACGCGGAGGAGAAACTGAGAGTTAAGCTAAGTATGACAAGCTTATGCTGCTATATTAAATTCAGAACAAGATCAACATAAAGAAGCTACAGACATAAATTCTGCAGGCGATTTGTCCCCGGTTACACAATGGAAACAAGCAGAATATTTGTGTCTCATTATTTTCAATCAGCATAATACATAAAACAGACACTCAAACTTGGCCTCAGCTGACAAGTAAGCATCCAACTTTGAGTATGCACATCTAGACACCTTAACTCATCTCCTCCATGTCTGTTGAACACTCCAACTTATAAAATGATTATCTACACACCAGGGGCGGCTCTAATAAATCGGTGGCCTAAAGCCAAATCCGAATGGAGGCCTTAAATTTGAATATATTTTTTTTATGAAGTTTATTATAACCAATTATTTAATCTTTCTTGAGACATAGTACTCATAATTTATCAAACTTCTATTACTTCTTTGCTATTTTATGAAAAGTTTATATTTTCTACAAATAATACTCAATATTTTTTAAAAATATATATATAACATATTATTTATTTTTAAAATGAGGCCCCTCAAATTTTGGGGCCTAAGGCGGTTGCTTTTTTTTTCAAAGGGTAGAGCCGCCACTGCTACACACCTCCAATATTTATGTGCCATGTCAGCATAAGGTGTCCACGAGACACACTAGGGACGAGTTGGAGTGTCCAGTTGAGACCAAGTTGAGGTGTGTAGATGTGCACTCTCGAAGCTGGAGTACAAAAACTAGAAGCAACTATTCAAAGTAGAATTAGACAAAGCTCAGAGTATTGTATATGGCAAGCATATTGCAAGTAAAATATTACCTGTGGAACAATGAAATCTATTGTTGCTATCGGTTAAACATCGACCTCCTTGATAGTAACAATTACTACAATCATCAGACAATCTCCACTGAATTGTATAATTCACAACTAAGAGATCAAACAAGCTACTATTCGAAACGTTTGATCCTGAATTCCTTCTAATTGGCAATTGAATCGGAGAACAGTTATCCGGAATATCTTCTTCTGGTGTATCAGAGGAATCTCCCCGTCGTCTACTAGGATACTTGTAGTATATACTAAAGCCACTACATTTAGTATAATTCAGATATTCACGAAAATAATGATCACTCATGCTTCTGTTGATATCTAAACTGCCATTGCATCTAAACAAAGTAAGATTTCGTTCATTGATTCTGAACGAGATAGAAGGAGAATTTGGAAACGATATACTTCTATCAAAAGTTTCACAACTGTTTCTCGCCAATAATTCCTCAAGCCTATGGTCTAAAACTCGAAAACCATCTTCAAAGTTTCGTTGTCTCAGAACACTATAAACATTTTCTCCGAGACGAATTGTTGGATTGGGAGTAACATCACAATCTATAGTGTACAATCCACAATCAGGTTGTGAAGATACAGAAAATGGAAAACTCACATTTCCAAGATTCCCACATTTGAATCTGTCCACACAACTACTAGTATTTTGAATTTGATTCTGCGCTACAACTGAAGCAAACATCACCATTTGATACGAAATCAAGAAAATTGACAAAGAATTTAATGATACCATACTCAAAAAAATATTGTATGCTATACTATAGTTTTTTTTTTGTTCTGCATTTATGTATAGTTATTTTTGTTAGCACCACATATTTGTATGTATATTTATCCGTTTAACACGTTAGTTGACTTGGAATTTTGAACTGTTATGACTACTTTAAGAAAGAATCAAAAAGGAGGGCTGAAAAATTGAAACATCACCGACTTTTGTACATTTGACTATACATTTTTAAGACTTTTCAACATTTTGTATTGACATTATTCTAAATAAAATTGCAAAAGTCTATAGCCATCTCTTTCTATGTGTTTTGGAAGAGAAAAAGGAGAATCACTATTGAGTTTGTCTTCTCTCTTGAATTACAAAGAGAGATAGAGACGAGGGAAAGTTTGACAAATATTTATAGAGTTATATTATATATAACACCGACTTGTGTATATTCTTATCGTTATATAGATGATGTAGAATTATCATTTTCATCTAACGGAAGTTAAAAGATTGAGTTTCTTTTTTTGTTTAAAAAGAATTTGTGTTGGTGTATATTTGATTATTTTTATGAGATAGTGATTAAATTTGCGTACAGTTTATCACTACATACATCATTAGTTTAATATCACAAAATTCACTTATCCTTCTCTTCTCCGTTTCGTGGCTATCGGACCTGAACCCATTGAAAGTGAGCTCTTTTCTAATAAGACACTTATAAGGACTCATTTGGCAATACACCCAAAATCCTGTTTTTACTTTATAACTAAGTATACGTACACGCGCGTTGCGCAAATAGTACAAAATATATTAAATTTTTATATTAAAAATATTTAATAAGATGTATTATGTACTAATTAGAAATATATTGTCATAACAATATTCAAATCATTAACTTATTTATTTGACGATATTAAATTAAAACAATGTATACACAATTTAATATAAAAATATTATTATTTAGCTGTAATCAACCACAATATTAGTTTTTTATATTATATTGAAAGTTTTGTATAATTTGTTTTTCAATTTTAACAGTCATATGAGAATAGAGCTATAATGATGTTAATATTATGCAGATTCTGATATTTGAATGTTGATTGACATTATGTTATTTATTTTGTCTTTGTTATCGCAATATGTTGTTTCTATTTATGTATTTATAATAATTTATCTTATTTATTATGGAGTGTTTTACCTTAAATGTGAAACGTTTCGATACTAATTTGAATATAGTCAAACTGTAATATTGATATCAAACATCGAGTGAAAAATAAAAAAATAAGTTTTTAATATGTGTCGATAATGCTAAAACTTCAAAAATAATTAAATATAAAATTATCAACAGATAAATAGTGAACAAATGTTACATATTCTATATTTAATGAGATCTTGTATTTATTTGATATATGATTTCTAAGTCACATTTTCTTACTTTTCGTTTTAATAATTACACTCTTTTATATTCATAATCTATATCGCTATTCAAATCGAGTTGCATTGCCCTCATTTCAATTCATGTTGGATTTGGATCCTCTATAAAAGAGATACTCTCCAATTAAATTTAGTATAAGCTTAAAAGTACAATAATTAGTGATAATATTTATCAACCTAATACATCAATAGACAAAAAGCCTCGCCAAAAGTATTAACATTGAAAGAAAGTGAATCCACTAAGTAATTTGAAGGATAAAATAGAGATGAATAAAAGTAGATTAAATTTGATGAGAGCAATTAAAAAAACTCTATAGATTAACGGAGTATTGTAGAATTCTCACAACCATTATAGTTAGCCAGATTATTTTTTTTAAAAAAAATACAAAATAAAAAAGAGATAATCCTTTTAAAAATAAAACAAAATAAGAAGAACAGAAAAGAGTCTTACTAAATATGGTAACTTTATAACTGAGTCTTACAATTCAGTAATCCATACCATTACTATGTGTTACGAATAATGTTCTCACAACCATTATAGTTAGCCAGATTTTTTTTTTTTTTAAAATACAAAATAAAAAAGAGATAATCCTTTTTAAAAAAAAAACAAAATAAGAAGAACAGAAAAGTGTCTTACTAAATATGGTAACTTTATAACTGAGTCTTACAATTCAGTAATTCATACAGTTACTATGTGTTACGAATAATGTTTATCATTCATTTTGTTTCATTTTTTAGTTATATTATTTTTTAAATTTTGAAATCAATTATCTAAAAAAAAATTGAAATTGTATGTAAAGTGTGAATTGGAGAGGAAATATAGGAAAAGTAAATTGAAAGTAAAAAATTTGTAATTAATTTCCGATATTTTAGGAATCAACTAATTTTAATAAAATATTAATTCTTTACGTAATTCAAAATTAAAAAGATATCAACATTTACATAAATTTAAAACCTATCCCACTAATTTTAAAATAGTTAACTACAATTACATGTGTCTTTTTTGTTGTTTGCAAAATAATATTTTGTAATATTTTTTTTTTTTTAAAAAGGTCTTATTAGATTAATTATAATTATTAACAATTGGGGAGTTATGGTGCGTACGGTTAGTATTTTTTTTAAAAAAAAATTGTGATTGCATTTTTTATTTTTATGTTTATTTTTAGATTTTCAATTAATTTTAATAAATTTTTTGTTTTTTTGTGGTGCTGATACATGACACTTTTCCTCTCCTAGTATAGTTTACTATATTTATATTTTTACTGTGACTTCAATTATGTGGGTAAGACACATTTATATTTTCTTATTGTTTGAGATCATATATAATTGCTTTAACACTTAAATATTGTCATATCCCCAACCCTAACCCATTTTTCCTTTTACTTCCTCTTTAGTGTCATAAATATATTGATAAGTGTTTTCTCTTCTTTCTACTTATCTAATCTAAAAATGGATGATTTTAATTCAAATTTTAATCCTTCATCTTTCATTTTAAAATTGAAGATTTCAGTTGATATGGTTTAAGATTCAATAGGAAATAACTTCTTTTTTTTAAAAAAAATAACCTCTATGTTAATTAAATAAAGCAACCAATTTTTTTTTCTTTTCTTCATATTATAGAATGTTACTACTTCAACTGAATTTGATTAAAAATAATTAACTTTCTCAAATATCTCTTAATTGTAAGATTTGGTTTACAAAACATTATAACTGCTTTGATTTATTTGTTATCTACAATTATGATAAATAGGAAAAGTTATAACTATATCCACAATTTTAAATTTTAATCCTTTATCTTTCATTTTAATAAACAAATTTTGGTGTGTCAATTTTAAGCAAAAGTGGACAACTAAATGAAGCGTTAGATTACCTTGTGCTTCATCAACATGATCCAATTGATGTTTCATTGCAAATTTGAATTCATTTTGCGCACGAGCATCTACACGCAAAACATATTTGAAAAAATATTTTTAGTTGGAGCAATGGAAAATGTCAAAGGATTGAAACTCTTATATAAAAAATGCATAGAAGCAAGAGAAAATTGCTAGGCCACAATAGTGACTATGAAAATGACCTGATATCTACCGTCATTTTCTTTTCCTGTATTCTACACCTACAATCCAGCATCAGATAGATTATCCAAGATAATATAACTTTTATCGTAAGAAACTTTCTCCATCACTATAATTTTTGAACAATATGTTACATGTTTTCCATACATAGATGTAAGCACTTAATAGAAGAAAAATAATAATGCACTTCTAGTCCTATTAAAATATAAATCCGCAAGAAAGAAGAAATACCCCAAACAGGTTAGCAGATATTAAGTTAAAGGCAAGCAAGATTACAATCATCTATTGCACGTTAGTAATTAGAATATGCTTAAATAGAATAAGAAGTAGAAATTGATTATAAAAAGATACTAAGATAAACCAACAAAATGCTTACAACTCTTTCCAATCTTGTATTAATAATGAAAAATATGACAAAGCAATTGTCAACTCATAAATTTTGACAAAACAAAAAATATAAACAAATGAGTATATGAAATACCAATGCACAAGTTAAGAGGTAAATATACCGCTAATCCGCCATCATTGTTAAATGATTTTATGCGGACAGTTATGATTAAGTTTCAACACCTCTACAAATCCCATTAAGTAAGGTATTAAAACATACCCATAAATGAAAACTGCACAAAATTTGATTTTAAACTAATTTTAATAATTCATTAATTCTGTTTTGTGTAAGATGATGACATGTGTCTATTTTTATTTTTTAAATTTTGAATTTATAATATTTAATTGGTTATGTGATATTTAATCATTTATTATTTAAAAATCTGAAAATTTGTGGAGATGACATGTGGCATTTTTCTTCTCCTATTATATATAGATAAATTTTATTCTTTTTCAAAGTTATCTAAACAGGGTCTGATATACCCCTCAACTTTGTCATTTAGAGCTGATATATCCCTCGTTATGAAAGTGGCTCATATATACCCCTACTTATATACAAATGACTCACATATACCCTTTTCCTCTAACGGAAATGAAAAGAATTAATTTTAGTTTAATTTTTTATTATATTTAAAAATATATATATAATCCCATATGAGTATTTAATCCTCCTCAAACATATTTTTTTTGACTTTTTTTTTGTTTCAATGACTAATTTAGATTTATTATTTTGATGGTCAAATTTATTTATGTTTCACTAATATTCTTGTAAAACTTATTATAGATGACCAAATTTTTTTCTTCAAATACAAAAATTAAATTACAATATAGACAAAAAAAATAGTTTTAAATTATAATATAGCCACAAAAAAATAGTTTTAAATTTTT
>JAJOOR010024578.1:0-18778 GCA_036250505.1 Solanum acaule | reverse complement strand
ATCAGACATCAGTACTGAGAATAAGTTTACTTATAATTAGAATTGCTATAGACAATTTTTGTTTCTTTCTTTAATGCCCAACTATCAAAGTTAATTATATCACAATATCACATGACGCTATTTTTTAATGTTATATTTTCTTAAAGAAAAATAGGCGTCGGGAAACCAAAAAGGAAGGAGGAGATTACAATTAAGGTGAGGGAATCGAACTCTCACCAATAAACTGAAAATTTAGTAGTCAATGCTACTAAGATTCTCCCATGTATACTAGTTTCTAGAAACGTGTTTTGCACGTTTGTCCTTTATCATAATTGTAATTTTTTTTATATTTTTTAAAAGTTAAGTTATAAAATATGAAAAATGGTTAAATAAGAAAGTCCACAATATTCGAACTTATGGAAGAATGTTAATATATACACGTAAACTCATACAAATCACATATCAGAATCTAAATAAAATATGAATCAGTCATTTTGGAGTAGTATTGAATTAGATGATTTTCTTAATTAATGATAAAATATTTAATTAATTATATTGTATAATAAATTTATTTAGTGTAGGGATAAAGTGGTAATTCAACTTTTCCCTTTGGTGCTTCCCACTTTTAATAAGATATGATATGATATGATGATTAGACTTATTTTAATATGACTAAATACTTTTAAATTATGAGTATTTTTATGATGACTATTAATATGAAATATTTTTTCTATGAGATTTTTTTTTTGATGATATTTAGTGATGTAAATAATATTTATTAGACTTATTTTAGCATGATTTAATATTTTTAAATCATAGTCATTTTTATCATGACTTATTAATATGAAATATTTATTTTATGGGATTTTTTGTTTTGTCGTATATCTATTGTCATCATTCATTACATATATAAAAAAAAACTTCTGACAATAATATACATAATGAGTACTGTATATACTAGATACAAAACCACGGGCGAGCCCAGGCCCAATATATATTACTTTACTTATTTTAATTTATGTGATGCAAATAAAACTAGAAGAGTTGATCAAATTTTTAAATATTTTTTTGTTAATTATTTTTATTATATTTATGGCACATGTGATATTTTGAGAGTAATTAATTATTAATATATTTTTAAAAATATTTTAAGTTGTTAAATTATTGTGATTTATGTGTCACATGTGAAATTTTGATAGTTAGTCAAATTTTTAATATATTTTTAAAAAAAAATTAAGTACGTATTTTTTAAATAATATATGTTATTTACCTTGTCCCAGTTTATGTGGCACGTGTTAAATTTTGAGAGTTAATCAAATTTTTAATATATATTTAAATACTTTAAGTAGTGATTAATAGTACTCTTAACGTAATTTTCGTGTGTGTGTGTGTGGGGCACATGTGAAATTTTGAGAGCTAATCATATTTTAATATGTTATTCAAATATTTTAAGTTGTTAATTATTGTGATCTATCATACTCTTAATGTAATTTTCAAATAATACATGTTACTCCCTCAATTTGAATTATGCAGTACGGGTGAAATTTTGAGAGCTAACCAAATTTATAATATTTTAAGTTTATTTTTAGTACTTTTTTTGTAAATACATAACATATAAAAAGAAACATATTAAAATAATTTTTTTCTTTTTAAAAAAATAAAAATAAATTAAAATGGATAAAATAAGAAATATAACTAGAGGAAGTTGAGGAGAAGGGAAAACCGGTCTATTGATCGACTAACCATAAGCTATTCAACATTCACACTTATAATATATAGTACGGAAAACGGTCAAAAATATCATTGGATTATTTGAAAAGATTTAAATGTATCACTCATTCACCTATTGGGCTAAAAATACCCCGCAATCCTCCTTTATGGTTCATTTCTACCCTTGAATCTAACACCATTTTTTTAAAAAAAAATTATTATTATATATTACGTGACATTTTTTTATTGGATAAAATTAAATCCCAACCCATTTAATTTTCTTTTATCCCCTCCCAATTCATTCCAATGCTCCATAACCCAAATCCAATTAGAAGAACCAATTACAAAGATTGATTTACCATTCTCCTTTCAGCCTAAGAAGAGGAAACAGTTTATAGTTAAGAGACTAAAATCGGTAAATTTATAGTTAGTGGACTAAACCTGATAAAATTTGAGATAGTTAAAGGACTAAATCAGGTAAGTGTATAGTTAAGAGACTATTTTAGACCTACTCCAATAGTTTAGGGACCATTTGTGACATTTAGTTGTATTATATACATTCTTAGCTAGTTGTTGCATTTCACAATAAAATTTTGACATAATAATACATAAATGCGTCATTTAACTTGCCCTCAACTCAAATTTATGCCCTCTAACCCATTACACGTCTTGCGTGACATCTTACCTGACAGTTTGAGTCTCACTAGTGTCCTAAGTGTATTATGCCACATAACTCATGTGTCTACTTATTCAACTTTATACAAGTTTAAGAGTCTATTTATGCACACTTAATGTTAGAGGATATAAATAAGAAATGAGGGCAAGTAAAAGTGCATTTTACGTCATTAAATATGCTTAGTTGACTTACCATGTCAGCCCCCACATCAAAGTTGCTCAACTTTTTCCACCACTATAAATAAAGAATGACCTGTGAGACCTTGTATTTGGCTCCGTTTGTCAGTTGAATCCTTATATTCACGACTTTGTCAACTGAACTCTTAAACTTACTAAAACACAATATTTTAAAGAGTGTTTCGTGTTTCTTCTTCACTTAGGTTGGGTTTTTTCCACTCATCAAATGATTCTCAGGTGAGTGCTTAAATCAGAGCAATTTCTTGAAGACTTTTAGTTAAATTTGGGCTAGTACTCTACTTTCTGCATACAAGACTATTTGATTGATTGTCTCAACCAGAAATAGAATCTCCATTTTCCTTATAATTTGAAGAAGATGAAGCATGCAAGACGAATTACTGGTAATCCGTATCTTGCTGATGATATTCTTGAGGGTATTTTTTCAAGATTACCAGTTAAAACTCTGTTGCGATTGAAGTGCTTATGTAAGTGCTACTGCACTCTGATTTCAACCTTCTGGTTTATCTCTCTGCATCTCAAGAAGTTTAATAAGTTTACTTGTAATTATAATTTATGTTTCTTTATTTATTTATTCTTTCTTTAATGTCCAACTAACAAAGTTATATCACATGACACTGTTTTTTTTAATGTGATAATATATGATATTTTTAAATATATTTTTGTTTTAAAAAAAAAGGTTGTGAAAGGGAAAAATGAAGGAGGAGATTACAATTAAGGTGAGGAATCAAACGATCTCACCAATAAAGTAAAAATTTAGTAGTCAATGTTACTAAGATTATCCCATGTATTAGTATATGATTACAATTTGCGGTAGTTTTAAACCATATTGAAACCATAAAAAAGAGCAATAAGGTACTTTATGTAAACAAAATTGTTCATCAAAATCTAAACACAAAACTTAAGAAATGAAAGGATAAAGGATACATACACAAGGTAGCTAGACTTTGGTTGCCATTGCAAAATCTTGATATTTTTTGTTGTATCTATATTTTCATGAAAGGGCTAATGCCACAGTACTTATATAGTGGCCATGGAGTTGAGCATTTAATTTTTTTCTATTTTTGGTCAGACTTTTATGTTCATAGAAAGAATATATATGTATATACTAGTTTTACGGCACGTGTGTATCATATATACAGTATATGATGTTATAAAATAGAATTAATATTAATAAATTAAAGCTTTTTAGTAAATTATTATAATTGAACAAACATAGGACAAGTTTTTTTAAATTTTTAATACATATTGTCATAAAATTACTTGTATTTTGAGATCAAAATGACCAGATATCATTAAAACATTTCAAAATACATTCAAAGTTTAAATATGGGAGAAAGTGACATTTCTTTAATAATATTATTTCTTACTTCACTCAATTTTATAAACATATCTAACCCAAAAAATAGAAAAAAAATATACATTCAAAAGATGTCACCAATAGCCTTTCCTGTTGAGGTTATGAACATAAATGATGTACACCGTTTAAGTACAATTTTTGCCTTAAATATTCATACTTGAAATTTAGTATGCGCATTACACCAATAAGGTTTACCATAAGTATTTCAATATTTTATCTTTATATGTAACATATTTTTTACAAAATATTATTACTCTATTAATATTTGAGTAAGGCTATTATAGAGAAGTAATTTTACTAAAATGTGTACTTGGTTGTTATCATGAATGATGGTTATATATACTTCAGTAGAATAATTTAATTTTAATATATGAATAACATTACCTATGGTGAAAAATATTTCATTTCATTAAGTTTCTACCTTATCTTTGTGAAACTGTAGTCTTCTCCTTTTTTTCTGTCGCATACATATGATATAGTTGTTGTCTAATGAAAGTATCTAGTATCTTATAGAAGTTGTATCATGATATAAAATATTTGAATTTTTCAATAATAAATGAATAGATAAATAAAATGTAAAGTATTATTTATAGAATCAATAATTTCATTTAAGATCATTTTATGATAAATTACTATTTTCTTATCTATTTTTATAAAGCTAGGAAGGAGTGTATCTTGTGACATAAAGAAAAATTATATGAAACAATACAAAGAGACGAAAATATATGTTCATGCTATATTCACTCTAGTGTTCCATTTGATTTAAATCTCTTGCCATCAACACTTTACTTTCTCCTTTCATTTTTACGTACATATCTATTAAAATTAATTATTATCATGGCTACATTATCATATTATAAGTAAAAGTGAAAATCTATTTTTTGAAATAGTGAATTTAGCATCAAAACTAATAATTCAATGGACTACGTTGATACTCATTGTTTTAGAAAAATTAGGAAGAAATTCCTTCTTTAGAGGGAAAAGAATAAAAAATAAAAAAACAAAGAAGAAATATCTTACCCAAATCATATGCCTTTTTTCATATATGTTTAATATTATTGTCTCTTCCACAACTTTTTGTCATTGTTAACTCATGAAAATGGTAAGAAAAAATCCGAGTGTGAATTGATGAATGATTTTCTACAATTTTTCACCAACTTTTTCTTATGAGGTACCTCGAATTTCATTGAATTTCAAACTTGATCAATTTTTGCAAATAACACTTGAGATATTTTAAGAAGAAGAAGAGTAGAGAACTTAAAGAAATTATTATTATAGTTTAAAAGTGTGAGGAAACCCCTCTTTTTATAGCTACCAAATAGTAGTATGAATAGATGTTAATTGTGCCTTATCCGAAAAGTCACAACCTTTCGAAAAAGTCACTACTTATCATAAAAGTCACAACCCTTTGAAAAAGGCGCAACTTATCAGAAAAGACACAATCCTTTAGAAAAGTTACAACCCTTGAAAAAATCAGAACCCTTCGGAAAAGTCAGAACTCATTGAAAAAGTCACAACCCATCAAAAAAAGTCACAACCCTTTGAAAAAGTCAGAACTCACTGAAAAAGTACAATCCTTTAATTTGAAAAGGTATCTACTTTCAATATAATAAAATTAATAAATAAAATAAATTGAGTATTTTTAATTGGGGATATTATAGTAATTCAACATTCAATTTTGGGAGTTCATACTTTTAAGGTAGTGTATATGTATATGTATATGTATATGTGTGTGTGTGTGTGTGTGTATATATATATATATAAATTAATGAGATTTAGACATTCAAGATAATTATGACATTAATGGTTATTAGTTGATTATTTATCCTAAATAGGTTGTTGATGTTATACTAAAATCATCATTGACCTAATAATTTACTTCTTAAATATTGGAAAAGATATACAACCTCGTTTCCATTTTGTCACACCTACTTTCCTTTTAAACCCATCTAAAATATATTTATTATTTTTCTTTTTATATATTTGAAAACTAGATATGTTAGATACATGCATCTGATGACCAAATTTGGCATGATGATAATTTTGAAAACTCATGAAAATGCACGTATTAGGCCCTAAACAAATAAAAATTGTATTGTTTACCCTATTATATTCAATAATGTTGAAAGTAAAAATCATGGGATAATTAACATTTAATAAATTTGACTAATAAAATACAATAGAAAAATACATTCAACCTTTTCCTCTTTTTAAAGTGGTCAAAAAAAATTATAAAATTAATTTATAAGTGACATGTATCACTATTAAACAGTTACCTCTTGGGTTCAATTTCCAAAGTCCTTGTTAAACCAAGTGGTAAGGCTATTCCTAGAACAACCATGTGTTACTTTCCAAGGGCTATTTTGTTATTTTACTAAACCCATGGAAATGAAATCTCTTCACGTTTTTTCTACCTTCCCACCTAGAAATTTTCTCCTTTATAAGCTCCCAAATGGCCTAATGGTTTCTCTGCACTGAAACTTTCATTGAGTTTTTCTTTTCCCATTTTATAATATTTTAGTTTGAAATTCAATAGCTTTCTCGGTTTTTAGATTTTGCTAACATGGAGAAAGCTGAAGAAAACATAAGAACTTCAAATGTAGAGAATGAAAATGTGGAACTGAATTTAGGGCTTTCATTGAATAGTAATTTTGATGTTTACTCGAAAAAAAATGAATCGCTTTTTGTGAATAACTAATGAAAAATATTCTTTGATGTTTTCAGGTGGATCGCAAGGAAGTGTTGCTTCAAGTGTAGCTGAGGTTGAAATCCAACAACCACCTACTCAAGGTATTAAAATTTTGCGAATTGATTTATATAGCAAGTCAATTTGAATTTGTATCAAAATTAAAGTAGGAATTATTATTTTTTCCTTTAGTTCTCGATGTGAAATCATCTTTCGTTGAACAGAAATCACCTGTGTATTCAGGAAATTATATTGCTAAAGGGAAGATAAAAAACTTCATGTTCAACCATATGACTTTTGTTTCCACAAGAGGTAAAAGACCAAATGGAAAGAAGACTGAAGGACTGTTATACACGTGTAACAAGAAAGATGAAATGGAGATAGTTTGTCTTTGTCATGGTGATCTTCTAAATGCAGTTGAATTTGTCGAACACGCTGATGGAGGTTATGTAGAACACCCTTTGAACCATATATTTATTGATGGAGAACAAATTAAGCAGCATTGTTATTGATGTTATTTGATATTTCCTTTTGATTTTGTACCGAATAGATAGAATCTATCATGATTGTTCTGTTTCCGTCAATCACAAGAGTACCATGGTTGATTTAGTTGAGTTAGACATAGTAGATTTTGATGTCATTGTAGGTATGGACTGGCTTCATGCCTGTTATGCATCAATAGATTGTAGAACTCGAGTAGTCAAGTTCCAGTTTCTAGTAAACCAGTTATAGAGTTGAAAAGCAGTTCAGCAGTGCCTAAGGGTCGTTTCATTTCGTACCTTAAGGCGAGAAAGTTAGTTTCTAAGGGGTGTGTCTATAACTTAGTCCGAGTTAATGACTCTAGTGTTGAGATACCTCATATTTAGTCAGTTTCAGTAGTCAAAGAGTTTCCAGAAGTCTTTCATGATGATCTTCTCAGAGTCCCTCCTGAGAGAGAGATAGACTTCGGTATAGATATTCTTCCAAATACTCGTCCTATATCTATTCCTCCATATAGAATGGCACCAGTAGAGTGGAAAGAGCTTAAAGAGCAGTTGAAAGATTTTTAGAGAAAGGTTTCATTCGACCAAGTGTCTCACCTTGGGGCGCTCCGGTCTTAGTTGTAAGAAAGAGAGATGGTTCCCTTAGGATGGGTATAGATTATCGTCAGTTGAACAAGGTTACCATCAAGAATGAGCACCCTCTTCCAAGAAATGATGATATTTTCTATCAGCTTCAGGGTGCTACATGTTTCAGTAAGATAGACCTCAGATTAGCTACCTTCAGTTGAAAGTAAGGGAGTGTGATATTCCCAAGACAGCTTTCAGGATCCATTATGGTCATTATGAGTTCTTAGTTATGTCATTTGGTTTGACCAATATGCATGCATCATTCATGGACCTTATGAATAGAGTTTTCAAACCTTATTTAGATATGTTTGTTGTCATCTTCATTGATAACATACTAATCTATTCAAGGAATGAAGAAGATCATGCTAGTCATCTCAGAATAGTTCTCCAGACTCTAAAAGATAGAGAGTTGTATGCCAAGTTCTCTAAGTGTGAATTTTGGCTTGAGTCTGTGGCATTCTTAGGCCACATTGTGTCTGGAGAGGGACTTAAAGTTGATACTCAGAAAATAGAGGCAGTGCAGATTTCGTCTAGACTCACATCTCCAACTGATATTAGGAGTTTCTTAGGGTTGGCTGGATATTATATAAGGTTTGTCGAGGGATTTTCATCTATTTCATCTCCTTTGACCAAGTTAACTCAGAAGACAGTGAAGTTTCAATAGTTTGAAGCTTGTGAGAAAAGCTTTCAGGAATTGAAAAAGAGGTTGACTACTGCCCCAGTGTTAACCTTACCAGAGGGTACTCAGGGTTTTGTGGTGTATTGTGATTCATCTAGAGTTGGTTTGGGTTGTGTGTAATGTAGAATGGCAAAGTTATAGCTTATGCCTCCAGATAGTAGAAAGTTCATAAGAAGAACTACCCAACCCATGATCTAGAGTTGGCTGCCGTGGTATTTGAAAATATGGTGCCATTATCTTTATGGTGTTCATGTGGATGTGTTCACCGATCACAAGAGTTTTCAGTATGTATTTAGTCAGAAAGAGCTTAATCTCATACAGAGGTGGTGGTTAGAATTACTCAAGGATTATGACATGAGTATTCTTTATCACCCAGGTAAGGCTAATGTTGTTGTTGATGCCTTGAACAAGTTATCTATGGGTAGTACCACCCATTTTGAGGAAGATAAGAAAGAGTTAAGAAAAGAGGTGCATAGACTTGCACGACTAAGAGTTCGACTAATGGATTCCACAGAAGGAGGAGTAGTGGTGATGAATAGGGCTGAATCTTCATTAGTGTCATAAGTGAAAGAAAAGCAATACCAAGATCCTTTATTGTTTGAATTAAAGGCAAAGGTTCATAATAAAAAAGTATTGGCTTTTGGAACAAGGGGGAGATAGTGTTTAAGGTATCATGGTAGATTGTGTGATTGATTTCAAGGGTAATTGGGCTCATTGAGTTTGCTTACAACAATAGTTACCACTCTAGCATCCAAATGGCTCCTTACGAAGCTCCTTATGGGGGAATATGCAGATCTCCTATTGGATGGTTTGAAGTTGGTGAAGCTGGGTTAATAGGACTGGACTTAGTTCATTAAGCTATGGAGAAAGTGAAAGTTATTCAAGAGAGATTAAGAACAGTGCAGAGTCATCAGAAATACTACACTGATGTTAGGAGAATAGAATTAGAGTTTGAAGTAGTTAAAGGTTTCACCCATGAAGGGCGTTATGAGATTTGGTAAGAAGGGGAAGCTTAGTCCTCGATATATTGGCCTTACAGAATATCCAAGAGGATTGGCAATGTAGCTTATGAGTTAGAGCTACCACAGGAATTAGCAGCAATCCATCCGGTGTTCCACATCTCCATGTTGGAAAAGTGTATTGGCGATCCTTCATTGATCATACCAACCGAAGATATTGGGATCAAGGATAACTTATCTTATGAGGAGATTCTTGTTCAGATTTTAGATCACCAAGTTCGCAAGTTGAGAACAAAAGAGGTAGCATCACTCAAAGTCCTTTGGAGGAACCAATTTGTTGAGGAAGCTACTTGGAAGATGAGGAAGATATGAAGAAGAGATATCCACATCTCTTCGAATCCAGAGAAGTTCCCAATCAAGGTACTAATCCTTTTCTTGGTATTTATTTATAAGATTAGCATGTTGTAATTGCATTGCTTGTTGGGTGTTTGAGCTGAATGTTAAATGATACACCCTTAGCCTACTAAGAGTAATCTTATTCGAGGACGAATGTTCCCAAGGGGGAGATATTGTAACATCTGACAATTTGAAATAGCTAGGAAGGAGCTAAGAACTGGAAATAGTCATTTTTGGAAATAATGAAAATTTGGAAATTTGTTTAAGTTAGGAAATAGTGAGTTTTTGGTCAACTTCAAACAGACACTTCTAGCTCAGGATGAGTTAGGTGTTCTTCTAGGTATGGTTGGAAAGCTCTTGGAACGATCTTTCCAACACCGCCAATATTACGCAAATCCGAGTTTGTATGAGTGAGATATGCCCATTGGAAGTTGGGCTTTCCGAATAAGGAAATGTCCAATCCGGATTTTTGAAGGGTATTTCAGTCTTTTCTTTATCCAATTAATTAAATTCATTTTAGTGAATTAATTAAGGGTCTAAACTGAACTTGGTCAGTTTTACGCTTTTGGAAAAGAGTTAGGGTTTTAGAGAAGAGGAAAGAAGAGGAGAAAAGAGAAGGAGAAGCAAGGAAATCGTCAAGTTCGTCGAGTTTAGCTTGTGGATTTCGTCGGGGGTGATCCCTACAAGGTATGTGAGATCACATAGCATTGGTTTAGTTCACCCACGTTCCAATCATGATTTATTTCAGCAAATTTAAGTTCTTGAAAGCTTAGAAATTGAGTTCTTGATGGGTTTGTTGAAGTTCTATTAAATTATTGGTTTGTAGAAATCGTTGAAGAGTTGTTTGATCCGAATCTGTGATTCTATGTTTGATTTTGAGTAGAATCTGATGTACTTTGAACATTTAATCTATTCTAAGTGTTTGGGGAAAGAACCCATGGAGTTTAGAGGGTTTAGAGCTGGAAAACAAAGAAGAAATTCCGTCGGTCGAAATCTGGACATGCCTCCGCGTCGTGGACCCACTCCCCAGAACTGAGAAAAATCATTTCGCGGAGCGGTCACGGACCGTTCTGCCTCAAAAGTTGTTTTTGAAACCAAAAATTAAATGTCTCTGCGTCGCGGACCCACCCTCAAATATTGATTTTTGGTTTTTTCTCATGTTTAACCATTTAAAATCATTCCTAAACATCATGAGATCTTTACCATCACAAATCACAATTCTTGAATCCATAATTCAATTCAAGGTCCAGTTAAGATCAAAGTCAACAGAAGTTCTTAGAGTCTTCCAAAAGTCTTTTCCAAATATTTTAACTTTGTTTTAAGACTTAAAGTTCAAGTTGAGTTCAGTAAAGAGTAAAGTTGAAGTTCATTTCTTCAAAAGTATATGGGGACTATGTACTCCCAGAGAGTGTAAAATGTTTTCACATTTAAACAAGAAAGGAAACCTCGATTTCCAAAGAGCCTTCGGGCTAGTTTTCATAAAAGAGTAAATGCTTTCATAATTAAGCAAGAGAGGAAACTTTGATTTCCAAGATAGCCTTTGAGCTAAGTTTTTGAGCAATTATCTCAAATCATAGAAAGAAATATGTTTTTAAACATAAAGAGCTAGTATCATATTTTGGGAGTAGTATTGAGCACCGATATGGGGGAGCGTTCAGAGAACCCACAGCCCCCATAAACCATATAGCCATCATGGGTAGAAAAGGGTCATACTTTTTAGATGAATCCTTTAATGTTTTTTAGCATAGACTAGTGGATCCACTTAGTGAGTTAGGTCCTATATCCCCGGCAAGGTATAGGATGGTCCTTGGCAGCGTGAGGTAAAGTGTTGTATCGTCACTATAGCTCTTAAGTGATGGTTGTCGGTTAGAGAAACTCCCACAGTAGTATTTTGTATTTTTATATACATCAATTTATTTGTATTTTTACATACATCTCCGAGTTATATGTATATCTTTGCATACACACAGAGTTGACATCATGTTTTAAACAGTTTTTCTTTATATTGCACTTGTGTTTTTAAATTGCTTTATATTGAAATGAGTTTAATTATGTCGAGTTGAGTTGAGCCAGGTAAGTTCTTCAGTTCCTTTCAGATTCTTTTCAAGCTTAAGTTGTGTTTAGCATTCCAACTCGCATACTCGTACATTCAATGTACTGATGTCAGTTGGCCTGCATCGTCTTATGATGCAGACGAATGTAACTAGAATCACATCCAGCAAATCGTTGATCCAGTTGAGTTTCAGAGTTATTGGTGAGCCTCCTTGCTTCCGGAGGATTCCCCCTTTTTATTTCTTATCATTTTAGTTCATTAGGACGTTGTGGGCCTGTCCCGACATCCATCTCAGTTGTTTTAGAGGCTTCATATATAGTCAGTCAGATGTTAGTTCATTCATCATCATTTTGTTATTGGCTTATGTTCAGATTTGATTTGCCATTTTGGCTAAGTTAAATGTTTATTTTTAAAACATTATGAGTTCAGTTTGAGACAATTGAGTTATTTAGCATATGAATCCTTTTCTTAATGCTTAAAGTCTTCCGCTGAGTAAGTAAGCCAGGCCAAGGGTTCTCTTGGGGCCAGCAATGGTTCTCAAGTGCCAGTCTTACCCATGGTGTAGGCTCGGGGCGTGACACGCATCCTTTGTCCACACATACTTAGCTAACCCAATAGTAGGAACATGAAAGATTTCACTAAGTCTTACATGATCAAAAACCAACTCAGCCCCATTAACAGATGAAGTCACTTTGTATAGAACTCCCCCACCTCAATTTCATAAATCCCTAACGACGTATCAAGAAACAGATATGCCCACCCCTTAAATGTCAATTTCCTAAGAAGTGTGGCAAAGATTCAAAGTACATATGGGTTTCACAAAGTTAATGTAAATCATTCCCTCGGTAGCCGATGGTAAAAATTGGTCCACTCACTGATCGACACATGCCTTGATCATTAATTACGAGGAGGCGTATGTTACTTCATTAATGTGAGAAGACCTTTCATCTTCTTTACCTACAAAAAATATAGATTTTCCCACATAACGGGCATAATTCAACGAATACCTAGAAAATGGGAGGATTATTTTATGTTGGTCAAAATATAGATTTGAAATCTGAATTATATCATTTACACTAAAACTAAAAATAAAAATAAAAGTAAATCTAAAATATTCTATTTTGCTAGTCGCAGTGCTAGGTGCCTTGGAATAAATTTCTCAGTCACCTTATCATCCCAACTATGCTTCCTTCCCATGTGTTTTCTTTTTTATTTTGTTGCTTCCACTACTTAGTTACCTAGTTGAGAGATCCTCTTCTTTGTTCAGCTTATCAAAGCATTGCCAATATATCCTCATCAGCATCCCCATCAGATATGTCATTTTTTCAATCAATATAATAAGCTATAGTTGGACTAAGTCCTAAAATTATAACTTTGGTATGATGACTCTTAGCCAATACTCCCATATCATGTGTCATAACAACTTGTTTATTAACACGCTTCCACACTTATAATTGAGCCTTAGCACCCATGAACAATTAGGAATTAATCACCAGGTATGAACTTATACACATAAAAAAGGGATGGTATTACAAATAACCGAACAAGGACAAATCATGTTAGGTGGTAAGCTTAACAACTATAGTAATGAAATTGAAGTCGTTGAGGCTGTAGGGGATCAATATACATTTGACATAAAGATATCAAGGATTAAAAACATACCAGCAAATCAGGAAATATCATCAAATTTTCCAAATTACGAATCGACCTTAAAAGGTTGTCTAACATTGGAATGAAAGTTTTGAAATACAAGAACCTATTGTCAACCATCTACATTACATCAACGGTAAGAAGACGTTTTCCTCTTCCAACATCAAAATTGAAATCACCTAAACAGAAGAATGAGGCAGAAGATAAAACAAGAGCTCTATTCACAATCAACATAAAAAGACTAGAGATATTTGGGACCGGTAACTGACTTCGATCAACCAGGATGATAGTATTAGCTCATTCGCACAACGAACACTTACCAAAAGATCTTTCAGTATGTTTTCATCCATGTCCTCATATTCATCACTGTAGAGATCAAGATTGGTATGGTTCAAAAATGAAAAGTCCCCATGCTTAATTTTTGTATGACTAAAATCCCCAAAAATCATTAAATGTTCAACATATGGAGCAACAATTTCAGAGCAACATGTATCGCCTTCAAATAAATACTAATTCCGGTCAGGATGATCGTGATGGATCAATTGCAGTTGTGTACATTTTGGATAAGTCATGTGCAAACTATTAAAACAACAAAATTCACGTAGCTTCAAAGATTCCAATTAAGGACTATTTGACATTATTTGTTTAATGTGTTCATCCCGGAGAAACAAACTTTCCAACGTTAGACTCTTCAGAGATGTCCAATTTAGTACACAATCTTCTAATATTCTGCAGTTATCGCAGTTGAGTTTAATAATTGATGAACTACTACACAGAACACCCCTTGCCACAAAATTACACTATATATAAGTCAAATTTTGGTTATATATATATATATGCTGACACTTCCTAACACAAGGCCAAGATGGTTTAGTGCGTTGGTTAAGGTGTTCCAAAAGCTCCTTAAGGTCAATCATTGACACTTTTTTGTAAATCCTAGCTCTGCCACTGGTGGAAAGTATTTGTTTGTTCTTTCTTCTTTCTTAACCCTCCGCCTCTTTGATTTAGGATTGATATTGGTTCCATCAATGACAACGGATGAAGAACGTGATGCCCTTCTTATTCAAGCTATCAAACAATCAATCTTCCACCCACTGTTTAATCGAGAGCATCAACGCGGCAACGTCATCGTTAGTGCCATAAGAGCAATCGTCGTTGAAGGAGATGGAAGAAGCAAAGCCTTAGAGATTTTTATAGGTATGAAAGACGGTGTAAGAAAGAATTTAGAGTGAAATGGGAGAGTTCACTGTTCATTACGGAGAAATAGAGTTTACTTTTCTTTTCTTTTTCTTACAAGACAAGCACCACCTCTTAAAAATATATATTTTTAAAAAAAATTGCAGCTATTTTTTTTATTTTTAAGTGTAGCGGAGGTTTTAACCGCTGCAAATCTAATAAAATAAGCGAAGGGTATAGAAACCCCCTAAATTCTCTGCAAATTTAATAAAATTAGTGGAGGGTACATAAATCCCCTCAATTCGATACAATTAGCGGATGTTGATTGTAACCTCAAAATTAAAACTCCACAAATCAAGTGTTTTTTGTAGTGTTCTATTCCATAATCTTTTCAGATTAGAGTTGTTGTCTACAAAAGTAGTACCATCCACTGCTACAAAAGTAGTTGGAATGCCTTAAATGGGTGTGTGGTAACAGGTAAAACCCAAAGGTTGTTTCCATCCTTGTAGGGGGAGATGTCAACCAACTCTTCTTTTTACGAACACAAACCTTAGGTTAAGGGATAAGTAACTTTTTTTGCGCTAATTGATGGTTGGCACATAATTAAGTTTTAATTACTTTAATTAATGGAAGATACATATTTATGTTTTTAGCCGCTTCATTTGGATACAATATTAAATTTATGACTTGTACATCATCTAGAAATATTCATGCATGTTTATAAGAAATTAAAAAAAAAAAGATTAGAAAGGTATCCTCCTGAATGTAACTTGTAACTTCATCAAATGATATTTCCGCATTAAAAAGTAACTAAAGAAATTACTTTATAGAGTTTCAAACATACTTGGAATAGAAAACATTATGACTAACTGGTCCTAAGGAAATAATTGCACTTGTTGGAAAAGGTAACAAATACTTCATGAGATTTGAGGTATTAGTAGAACAATTGTTGCAATCGTTATGCTCCAGTTTCTCCAGATTTATTGCATGCTCAAGTAAGAACTTCAAGAATTGATGGAGCTCTGTTGCATCAGACATATATGTATGACTACATACTGGCATAACCTTGACATTTTTCAAATTTTGTAAGGAAACTTTGAATATGTTTTCTTCAATGGAGAGGTACTTCTTGTCTTCCAACAAATCAATCTCTTCGTCTTCATAAAAGGGGTGATACTATAGATACCAAAGAAGGACAAATCAGGTTAGTCGTTGAGGCTATAGGGGATCAATATACTTTTGATATAATGATATCCTGAAGTAAGAAAAGAACAGAAAACATACCATCCTATTAGGAAATATCATCAAATTTTCCAACTTAGGAGTCGACCTTAAGAGGTTGTCTAGTAGGGGGAACGAAAGTATTGAAATACATGAACTTATTGTCAACCATCTGCATTCCAGCAATGGTAAAGCGATGTCTTCCTCTTCCAACATCAAAATGGAAATCACCTAAACAGAAGAATGATTCAGCATATAAAACAGGAGATCTATTCACAATTAACATAAAAATACTGGAGATATTTGGGACTGATAACTGACCTTGATAAACCAGGATGAGAGTATTAGCTCATTAGCACAACGAGCGCTTACCAAAAGATCTTTCACTATGTTTTCATCGATTTCATCAAATTCATCACAGTTGAGATCAAGATTGGCATGGTTCAAAGATGAAAAGTCCCTCAGCTTAATTCTTGTATCATTAAAAACCCCAGAAATCGTTAAATGTTCAACATATGGAGCAACAATTTCAAAGCAACATGTATCACCTTCGAATGAATACCAATCCCGTAAGGATGCCCGTGATGGATCAATTCCAGTCGCCTACATTTTGGAGAGGTCATGTGCAAACGATTAAAACCACAAAATTCACGTAGCTTCAAAGATTCCAATTGAGGACAATTTGACATTATTTGTTTAATGTGTTCATCCCGGAGAAACAAATCTTCCAGTGTTAAACTCTTCAGAGATTTCCAATTTAGTACACAATCTTCTAATATTCTGCAATTCTCACAATTGAGTTTTAGAATGGATGAACTACTACAGAGAACTTCTGGTAAGCTATAGGGTTGGTCATGGTCCGTTGGATTAACAGTAGTATACTGTATATTCAAGCGTAAATCCTCCAATTTCTTATTCACAGCAAACTCAAGGCACTTGTCAATTACTGGAAAAAAGGCACACCATTATCATAACTGAACACAAAGGTTAGACTGAACTTTTTAATAGTAGAGTAGCTAAGGAGAGGTAGTACAGTATCCGTTAAGGAAATGAATTTGTACACTGTCGAGCTATCTAAACGACAATACTCCTCATTGTCATAAGCAATGTTGTTGATACAAGTCCACTAGTATTGCCAATCTTTAGAGAGAATAGTTGTTCTGAACACATCTTCTATGGGCAATAAATAAAGAATTTCAACAATAAAAGCATGAGGTAGCTTACTAATCCTATTAATTTCTTCACATTCTGTCTCAATCTTCGCTTTTTTCTGAGCTGAGTTTTCAAATCAAAATTCAAACACAAAACTTAAGAAATGATATTAGGATAAAGGAGACATACACAATGTAGACTTTAGTTTCCCTTTCAAAATCTTGATTCTTTTTTGTTGTTGTTGTTTGTATATTTTAATCAAAGGGCTAATGACACACTACTTATATAGTGGCCATGGAGTTGACCATTTAATTTTTTTCTATTTTTGGTCAGACTTTTTTGTTCATAGATAGAATATATATAAATAAATTAATTAATGAGATCTAGACATTCAAGATATTATGTCATTAATGGTTATTAGTTGATTATGTTTCCTAAATAGGTTGCTCATGTCATGCTAAAATCATCATTGACGCAACATTTTACTTCCTACATATTTGAAAAAGAAAAAGAAGGGCAAATAAAGATATACTTCCTCATTTTAATTTGTCACACCTACTTTCCTTTTTAATTCGTTTATAAATAATGATTATTTTCCTTTTTTATAATCTTTTTAATTACATTTGAATCCATAAAAGATGAGGAGAGACGTGACAAATTCACGACATGTGTTATTTAACGTCTCCACATTGCATTCTTATTTTATAGGAGTAACAATTAATAGAACTTGGCTTCCATTCTGCAAATAATTTAAGTTGATTTACCTAAGTGAATATATAATTGATATATTACCACATTGCATTAAAAAAGAACCATGATCAAGGTATCGAATTCTTTAATTAATCTCTATATATGTTGATAGTTACTCGAGAAATTGAGTCCACTGAGGAGAAATAAATTAAACAAAGGTAAAACTTACTTTTGATAAATGCTAATCCTTTCCTTCCCACTTCTTCCTTATGGAGAGAAGGTGGGAAGTAGGGGCGGAGATATCCTTGTCCAACGGGTGTCAACACCCTTTCGCTAGAAAATTACACTATATATAGGTCAAATTTTGATTTTATATATATATATATTGACTCCTCCTTACATAAGGCCGCCATGAAGGTTTAGTGTGGTGGTTAATTAAGGTGTTGCAAAATTTCCTTAAGGTCAGTCACTAACACTCCTTACTGACTATCAACCATTGACACTCCTTTCTGAAAATCATGGCTCCGCCACTGGTGGAAAGTATTTGTTTCACTCACCTGCCCTAGGTTGCTCTTTCTTAACCATCCACCTCTTTGGTTGAGGATTGTTAGTGGCTCCATCAATGGCAGCGGAGGTGAGAAATGGAAGCCCTTCTTGTTCAAGCGATTAAAGAATTAGTCTTCCACCCACTGCTTCATTCATGGAAAGGAATTTTATTATTTGAGTGCAAATGACCAAAGTATTCTTATCATAAATACCTATTAAGGAAGAAGATTGAGTTAAAACTGTTTGATAAAAGGATCTATCGTTCTCACCCGGGGTCTCCACTCGGATGCTCTTCTTCTCCCAAGTGTAATCAGTATGTACTTTTCGTATATGGTCAATACATATCACAACCAGATGATCATTCTGTCACGACCCGAGAGCATCCCCAAGTCGTAACATGCGTATTCGACCTCTCGGAGGTCTCATACAAGCCCTTAGCATTCATCACATTAGATATGTAAAATAGTGCGGAATTAAAAACTCTTTAAATAAAATCCCATAAGACTTAAAGGTCACTTTTAAAAACATCATTCAAAAGTACA
>JAJOOR010024577.1:0-15468 GCA_036250505.1 Solanum acaule | reverse complement strand
GTATTTTCCATGTAGAAAACTTATTTTGCTTTCCTAATTTTCTATCAATTTCTGTAATAACAACAACAACAACAACAACAACAACAACAACAACAACAACAACAACAACAACAACAACAACAACAATAACAACAACAACAACAACAACAACAACAACAACAACAACAACAACAACAACAACAACAACAAGAAGACCAATAACGATAACGATAACGATAACGATAACGATAACGATAATAATAAATAATAATAATAATAATAATAATAATAATGATAACGATAATAATAATAATAATAATAATAATAATAATAATAATAATAATGATAACGATAACGATAACGATGATAATAATAGTAATAATAATAATAATGATAACGATAACGATGATAATAATAATAATAATAATAATAATAATAATAATAATAATAATAATAATAATAATGATAACGATAACGATAATAGTGTATTAAACGTTAAAAAACATCTAACTAAATATATGACATTTTAATCTTTATTTTGGAAAAACAAATAACTATCCAACTAAATAGCGAGTTTTAAAACTTCCCATTACACTCCTACTTCTAAGCAAATTGAAAAACTTTTAAATTAAAATTATTTATTTAAGAAAACCCACGTATGGAAGTTCTAAATATGGCGGTTTAATCTTCATTTTGAAAATATAATAATTATCCAACTAAATAAAGAGTTTTAAAATTCTCATTACACTCCTACTTCTAAACAAATTGAAACACTTTTCAATTTAAATTATTTATTTAAAAAAATACCCACGTATGAATTAATAAATAAAATATATAAGTTTATATTAGATTTTTTTCTTATTTGCAATTTATACACTATATTAATTCATATCTCTTATTTTTTTTCTTCGAATTTTCAACCTTAGCACAAGATAAGTGAGAAATTGTCATAGCAAAAATTATAAAATGATAGTATCTGTCACTATCATAAACATAGAAGGCATTAAATTATATTATTATTATTATAAGTTAAATATATTATTAGTGCATAATACATATTATTAATTATTTTTAACTATAAAATTATTACATTTTAAATTATTCACGCAACGCACGAGCATATATACTAGTTAAAATAAAAGTAATAAAAATAAAATAAGTCAAAAGTAAGAGAGAAAAAAAGGATAAAAATAATTTCAAAATGAAAAATATATATTTTAAATTAAATTAACACGTGTCAATTACACACACAATCGGCCACCATCACTAACCATTATCATCACCAATCGTTGTATAATTCTTTTTAATAGTGTTAAATTAATTCAATATTTTATTTATTAATTTTTAAACAAATACAAAAGTTACATATTCAACTATTGAATAAATAAATAATTTTGATTATTTTAATCTTCATATCTTAATACAAAATCTCATTATTCAAATTTGTATTCATCACAAAATATTTTTTTATCCAAAACTCAAACTCAAACTCAATCTTTGATATGTATCTTTCCATCAAATCAAATACATTTGGAAGTGCTTTTACATTGTATATATACTTTATCTATTTAAATTTGTTTATTCTTTTTTTTAAAAAAAAAAGTTTTTTTTTTATAAAATAAAATAGCAACTCCTTAATTTTAATTTTTCATATGACATATTTAAGATCATAAAATTAAAAAAATATTTTATACATTCTACATATTTTAACTCAAGATACTGCATACTTTGAAAAAGTATTAAAATCTTTTGTCAAGTCAATAATAGACAAATAAATTGAACAATATATATATATATATATATATATATATATATATATCTTTTGCAGAAGGGTCCATTCAAACTTCAAAATTATACACTGGATTCCATCCTGAAAAGACCTTGTGATTGACTTTAGCGTCAAACTATTATTATAATTCGTCTTAAGAGTAAATTTGACTTAGGACTTAGGAGTCCGATAAATTTAGAATTTTACTTCATGGATCATATTAATATTTCTTTTATATTGAGAAGTGAATTTAAAATTTAAATTTGATGAGTTAAATATTTAAGGTTCTTAATAATGAATCCATTAAATTTTGATGATAATGTGTACTTTTCATAAATTTAAGAGTGTATACTCATGGGATATTTTTTTCCCCTATTCATCAGAAAAAAATATTTCTCTTCCATCTTCTCTAAGAAAGGTATCCCTATATTTTTTCTAGTATCTAAATTGATTTGTTTTTCTTTTCTTCTTTTTTTTTTTTTTACTGAAATAAGAATTATAAAAATTAAACAAGGTAAATATACAAAATAAAAATAAAAATAAGGTAATGCTAATGATAGTATTGAATATAATTGGTACAATGTGAATAAAAACATACGTATATAATATTAATGAAAACTGATTCACCAAGAGTATAATATGCAATGTAGAGTATGTAATTGGTATTAAAACAGATGTGTATATAATGTTAATGGAACTACTTCACTAACTTATTCATTAAGTGTGTGAATTTTGTATATAAATTGATAATAAATGATGAAGTAATAAATTTAACCAATTTGGATATGATTTCATACGGTTAGAGGAGGGATAATTGTTATGATCCAAAAATCGAGCGTGATGGCACCTGTCTTATCCCACCTAGACAGGTCAGTCTAACCAACCCTCGACAAGGGTAAAAGCGAAATTAAGAAAGAAATTAAGAACTAAACATAACATAAGCATGCAAAACTCATAAAATAACACAACCTTCCTCAATACCTAGTGTCACGTATACAAGTCTCTAAGTATTACAATAGATTCAAAAAATATATAAGTCTGAATGTATCCATATTTAGAGTAGATCAAGGACATAATAAAAGAGTAAGTGACATCTACCGTGATGACATGCAACTATCTCACAAACTCCAGAAGCAAGCCTCAAATGAAAATGTGAGAGGATGACTAAGATGACCCGGTCTCGTAACCTACAAAGTGCAGAAAGAAAGGGAGTGAGTACCAAAACAATAACGGTACTTAGCAAGCATCCCAACCCTAAGTAAAGTGATACCGAACACAAGTACCTTGACACACCATCTGAACCTCCACATACTACAATCTGCACAGAAAATCAAATCCAACCCATCCTAACAGTTTCACAATTAATGAAACAACACAGTACCTTAATACACCATAAATCACATATGAGAGTTTTCGTAGCATCATCACATCCTTTCATATTCAGATAACCACGAACATTACACTAAAGGTCAAGAATAACAACGAAGTGCGAATGCAGTGTAATACAACTATCATATATAGAATGATGCATGTCTGTCCTATTGATACATAGTCGTTGTCTAGCAACCCGAGACATACTGGGGACATCTTTCCATGCATCAATACACACTTGCTGTCTAGCAGCCCCCGTGACGGACATATTAGTCCGTGCATCTGCTGAAACCATTTCTCATCGACATAAGCATCAATCATCGGAATCATTTTTCATCGGCATAAATATCAATCGCCGGAATCCTTTTTCATCGGCATACACGTCAATCGCCGGAGCCATTTCACATCGACATAAATATCAATCGCCGAAATCATTTTCCATCGCCACATCAACAATTCAAATCTCATAACCAATGCAAACAAACAAATTCATATGCATATAACCAATTCACACAATCATGACACGTCATCAAGAATGAGTCAATATAATCATTCAAGTCACTTGTAACATATCATACACTATCATATCAACAAATTCATTTTTCCACACATGATCATTACTAATATTCAAGAAATTTTTTATAACAAATTTAATACATGTGGACCCTCACCATTCCCCATTACTCCCGATCGCACAACAAGGTATACAAGGTTCAATACACTTTTCAAAAGGTCAAAGAGGTCCACTTGCCTTAATAGGATAAATCAAATCGGAACTTGGGCATTTCCTTCATGTCGATCCACAGATCCATTCCAACTAATCAAATATAGAATACCCATAAGAAAATATGAACAATAACACTCATAATGTTGATTTTAAAAATCGAGCGTGAAACGATCAAAAGTCAACCCCAATAGCTAAGGATAATTCTGAAATTTTCATAGAAAAACATGTTAACCAAGAATTTAAGAACTCATACGAAAAATCACATAAAAATGAGTTAAAAATCATCCAAAAATCCCAAAATACAAGATCAAAAATCATGAGAAAAACTCTGAATTTCTGGATCCGAAGTCCGAATTCAAATCTGAAATATTTCTTGAAAAACATCTTGCCTATGCTTAGAAAAGTTCAATATGAAATTTCATTGAAAATGGAGGTAAGTATGACCTTGAAATTCTCTATTTATCAAACTTCAACTTTATTGAAAAAATCCTAAATTTCCAAGCTTATACGCGGTTGATAAGAAAAATAATTGATAAATCAATAAGTTTATGTCAAAATCAATTTACGCATAATATAAGGATCCTAAATATAAATTTTTCATCAAAAACTGAGTCCAAATCGATGAATCCCAATTTTCCCCAAGAAATTCACGTATAAGGAAAGAAAATTAGATGAAGAAATCTGAGAAATTACCAAAATGCCAAGATCAATTTCGAGAGTTCCACTAATCCGAATTTGATTCTGAAAAGTCCTATGGACTCCTTAATATCTTGGCTACAAAAAAATATCAACCAAACCTCAACATTACACCCCACCTATTCCTAAATATCCCTATTGTCACGATCCAGACCGTCATGACTGGCACCCACACTAACCCTCCGATGTGAGAACCACTACTACAACCCAAACCAAGCAACTAAACCAAAAACTAAAGCATTTAAGTTACGGAAGCAAGTTAAATAACTAAAGACTGAAGTTCTCATAAACTTCCAAAAGACCTAACAATTAAACAATGCGGAAATTACACCTAGAACCTGAAAGTCAATGTACCAAAATATCTAACAATGAACCAAAGTCTAAACAAGAAGGGATACAACTCCAACTAACGAACTAATAACTAACTAGAAAAGTCTAAGTCCGAAATGTGGACATAGACGAAAGGAGAACTCATGGCAGCCTGGAAGAACTAGCTCACCCTTGAATTCGGTCGACGATCACTGATCTTCTAAACAAGGTCTGTCAATAGCCGCTTGAAGATCCCATGTACTCAACAAAGAAAGAGCAAATACAGTATCAGTACACAACCATAGTGTACTGGTAGGATCACACGGCTATCCTACTAAGTGCAACATACATAAGTCAATACAACAATATAATCACATGCATAATATTGAACATATACAAGATTATCAACATTTATGAACACTATACAGTTTTGCATTTCTCAAGATACATAATTATGACAAGTCATTGGTCCTCTCATGGAACCCAAACCCAAACAGTTAGCATATTGAAACGTGGTACCCAATTCAATGATTATGCCGGAACGTTGCAACTGATCCCATAATTATGCCGAAACGTGGCAACCGATCCAAGTTAGTGTGTCGGAACGTAACACCCGATCCATTCAATAAGCCACAATCACAATCACAAAGTACATTCTCATAATCATACAATCAAGTCATGATTCATGGCAATCATATATCCTCATTTACAATTAATGTGATCAATAATGCAACATTCACATACATATATGTATCATAATGAAGTAAGAACAAACATACATCACACAATCATAAAATTACAACCATCACCTACCTCGAAATAAGCTTGAAACCCTAAGAAACTTGATCTTTCCCTTTCCGAATTCGTTCCACTTGTTCTTGGTCTACAAACAATCAATATAATATGGGAATCAATAAACAATCACTAATTACCCGGATTACTAACAATTCTAACAACCCTAGATCATACTCATGATCCCAAGTATCCAAACTAGGGCTTTTTCCACCATAGATTCTAGATCAAAACCCTTCCCCATCGATAATTACCCATTAGATTACGTTCTACGGATCGAAAAATGGATTCAAAGAGTTAAAACCTTACCTTTAGCCTCAAGAATGGTGGAAAACTGTCAAGAATCATCTGGGGGTTGGTTCCTTAGCTCTAAAAACCGAAAAGTGCAGAATATAGACGTTTTGGAGTTTATTTACGACTTTAAGTCGCATCTGGCCGCCATAGCGGCACCCACCCCGCTACAGTGACCCCGTCTTGGCGACCAAAACCACCGCCAAAGCAGCTTGCATGAAATAGTGAGTAAATTAAAGAATTCCAAAACCCTCATTTCACAACACGCCTTCAACCAACGACACTCAAAAATTACTCATTCACGCTAAGATCAATTCCTGGAGTTCTACTCACCCGAATTCAATTCCGTAAAGTCGTACGAATTCCTTAACGACTTATATAACTACTCATGTAATCAAAAACATAATTAGATCACCTAATTTCTACCAGATTTATCTAGACTTTAAAGACTCCGATTTTATCCAAATCTAGATTAGGTTGAGAAATTCTAAGTTACTACAAAAAAAAATTCTGACCCAAATGTTTTTCCCGTTGGCTTTTCTATAACGATGGAACCCGATCGTTACAATAAATATCAATTTACCCATCACTCGTCCCCGAGTGACAAAACTTAGGAACTATCTAAAAGTCAAGGCATGGCCCCCTAAGACAAATGGGCTATCTAAAAGCTGTCGAAAACCAGCAGGAACTACGAAATGGGGGTCGTGAGTCGAGGCTAGACCTCCCCTAAAACCTCTAAGTTCCAGTAACATTTCACGAGTTGACAGCACAGTCCGTAGACTCACTCACACCCCGTAGGTGGGGTCTCGTGAGTGGGTGGCTTAATTTGGCCAAGAAAAGAGTCTTTAGACCCAAACCACGGACCTGCAGAACGGGGGGTGAGCCCACCTACGGTCCGTGGGTGGTAGGGGAGTAGGTCCCCTTTGCAAAAGCTGTCTTGAGCTCGGGGTGGAGAGTTTTAAGTAAATCCTAATTAATTAAGGGTGGGGACGGTTATTATTAGTTATTTTAGACCTATATAAATACTTATAAGTCATTAAACTCAACTTAACACTTCATAACTCACAAGACTCAAATTAGAAACCAACTTTCCTCTTCAAAAATTCTCTCTCTAGGACTTCATTGAAGAGTAAGGTCAAGGTCAAGCTAGGGGTTCAAGAAACAACCTTTCTCCTCCAATTTTGTGTGGAAATCAAGTTAAGGTATGGATGTTTTTCATCCTTGGGTAGCTATCACCCAAGGAGCCCTTTCAAATTATGTTTTAAGACTTCCAAAAACCTATGGTTTTATTCCACGTCATGGGTCTCCTTCTAAAATGATTTCAATTGTTTAATTATGGTTTGATATGGTTGATTATGATGATTTATGACCGGAACAATGGAGTATTGTTGGATTTTGATGAAAATCTCCCTTAGACCCATGATTCCCCTTTCATTCTAAATTGTGAACTACGGTATGGCTTGATTGATGATGGGAGCTTGACAATTGATTATGTTTACATTGATTAAGTTGTTGAATCATGATATCCCACTATCTAATGTAGTAATCCTAGAAGTTAGGGTTGTTCTTGATTCATAGCCTTGAAGGGCAACTTGTTAGGGTTTACACATGTTGATGAAGATTGTACATGAACTTGTGATTCACTTAGATTGTGATGATCCTATGACTAAAGTGTAATTGTGGTATTGATGCAAGATCCTTCTTACTTATACCCTTACACTTGATTATGCATGAAGTATGTATGTATGTATGTTATTATAAGGTTGTTGTGTTTATTGAAAGGCTATTCTCATGAAACAATATGAATGTTATGTGAAAGGTTTACTCACATGTTGATAATTCTAAGGTTGAAAGGACATTCTCACCTAATGAATCTATGAGCTATTATGATGTATGTTGGTTTGAGTGCCTAGTGCATTTTTTTATGAACATAAACTTAAGTAAAGACTTATATGACTTTTAAAGGGAATTATGCTTAGCACCGAGTGAATATGAAAATGAGATGGAAGCTTTTACGTTAGCAAGTCCGGCTTCCCAATGTAAGTTATCTCATGAGATGGAAACCTTTTACGTTAGGAAGTCTGGGTTTCTAGTAGCAATCTCCTTATCCCATAACTATGTGCCCACAGAGGTCTTTAGCTAGTGGATCCACCTAAAAGCTATTATGTAAGTTCTACCTTAGGCAAGTAAGACGTCTCTTTTTGCTGTGGGAGTAAGACACCGGATTCCATGTAGCTCACATGGTCTATGTTGGTTAATGTTATTTTCCCTATATGATACGAATATGAACTATGATAAGAACATGGACTTTAATTATGACTTCTTAAGAGGTACTACCTTGTATGAGTGGGGGTATGAGACTTCATTTATGCATTGCACAAGTAGACTTTAAGAGGGGTTATGGTGAGGTTCTCTTATGTTATGAAGACTTATGGATTATGTATGTAAGATATGTATGGATGTTAAGGTTGACTTTACTTGTTTCAAGTTATGAGCATGAATAACTCCTTACTAATGTATGTTGGTTATGGATGAGGAAAAAGTAAGATATGTATGTTGTTGGTGATTTAAAGGTGATACTTAGCATTTGGTAGGGTTATGGGATCTTACCGTTACATTGCACTAGTATGGCTATGGGTTGCTTATATGTTGGTTTGACTTATTTTCTTCATAATTGTGCATAATGGCTTTCAAACTTGAATAACGCATGATTTCAACTAAATGTCCATTTTATGCACGTTTCAATGATTTTTATGCATAGCTTCCATAATTAGTACATAATTTATGCTAACCCATATTTTATACATTTTCTTATAAGTGTAGGTTCCAGTCGTTGAGACGTACTTTTTCTTTCAAGTGAAGTTTGGGTTGACTATTCCCTAGGCTTGGTGAGTCCTCAAGATTCGAGGACAAGACATTAGCCATTTTAGCTTATATTGTACTTTCTATGTTTGAGACTTTATTGATGTAAAGGGCACTTGACCCTATTTGTATTATCTATTGTACTAGATGGTGATTGAGACAAGTCTAGACTCTATTTTCGTTTATGAAAAAGAAGTTGACTTCGATTGTAAAAGTTTTAAATTCTGCATCATTTCTATGATTTTATGTATATGATTATGCTAAGGGATTATATGAGACCCCTTTGGGGTCAAGTACGCCGTGTTACATCTAGGGGTACCCCTGGGTCGTGACAAACTCAGAGTTTAGTTCCCTAATAAATAAACGGATCCTCTCCTCCTCAATAGTCACCAATTGAGTAGCATATCTAGACAAAGCATGGAACTTGGCCTCATAAGCAGCCACAGACATACCACTTTGCTCCAAAGACATAAACTCATCCTTTTTGCAATCTTTCAAAGTCCTAGGCACATATTTCTCTAAAAACAGAGCATGAAATTGGGTCCAAGTGAGTGGGGGTAAAGTTGAAGATCTACATTCCATATAAGCTCTCCACCACTGCTTAGCCTCACCTTGAAGCCGAAAAGTCACGAACTCAACCCCATGCTGATGGATAATTCCCAACTTATGAAGCCTCTCATAGCAGTCTAAGATAAACTCATAAGCATCCTTATTCTCAGAACCAAGAAATACAGAAGGTTTTAGCCTCAAAAACTTAGTCAACATTTCATTCTCATTACCAGTCATAACAGAACCCAACAAAGAATGGAGGAAAACATCATTACCTCCAGTCCCGCCCACCTTGGGCATAGTGCTAGCAAGAGGATTAGCGGGAGCTTGAGTTGCTTGAGCAGAAGGAAGCACTCCAGGACCAACCAACCCTTTCAGGAATGACATAATCTATTGAGCTAACACTGGATCTATGAGAGGAACACATATAGTCTCAGCCTGCACCTCTTTCTCTTGTCCAACCTTCTCAACATTTTCAACCTTAATATCCTCTTCTATCTCGTCATGATTCACTGGAGGGGCCTCATTCTGGGGAGCATTTCCGACCGGTACCCCATCTCTAGTAGGCGCCACTCTTCCTCGGCATCTACCCCTAGCTTTTCATCTACCCCTGCCTCGACCATGACCTTTCGCTACAAATTCCTCAGCTGGAGCATTGACGGGAGCTATGGGCCTGATGCCGTTGGATCTAGTATTAACCATCTGCAGACAGAAGAGTGAATGAGGTTAAATACCAATTTGAATCGCCAGATACCAATTGGAATCAAGTCATAGCACAAAAGGAGACAAGAGAAACAAAGAGATTTCCTAAAGTCCTATAGCCTCTTGAAGAAAGTAAAGGATTCCCCGTATCGTTCCGCAAGACTCTACTAGACTTGTTTTGGTACATCGAGTTCAACGAACCTAGGCTCTGATATCAACTTTGTCACGACCCAGACCGTCATGATTGACACCCACACTAACCCTCCGGTGGGAGAACCACTACTACAACCCAAACCAAGCAACTAAACCAAAAACTAAATCATTTAAGTTATGGAAGCAAGTTAAATAGCTAAAGACTGAAGTTTTCATAAACTTCCAAAAGACCTAACAACTAAACAATGCGGAAATTACACCTAGAACCTGAAAGCCAATGTACCAAAACATCTAACAATGAACCAAAGTCTAAACAAGAAGGGATACAACTCCAACTAACGAACTAATAACTAACTAGAAAAGTCTAAGTCCGAAATATGGGCATACACAAAAGGAGAACTCATAACAGCCTGGAAGAACTGGCTCACCCTTGAATTCGTTCGACGATCACTGATCTTCTAAATGAGGTATGTCAATAGTCGCTTGAAGATGCCCTATACTCAACAAAGAAAGAGCAAACGCAGTATTAGTACACAACCATAATGTACTGGTAGGATCACGCGGCTATCCCACTAAGTGCAACATACATAAGTCAATACAACAATATAATCACATGTATAATATCGAACATATACAAGATTATCAACATTTACGAACACTATACAGTTTTGCATTTCTCAAGATACACAATTATGATAAGTCATTGGTCCTCTCATGGAACCCAAACCCAAACAGTTAGCATACCGGAACGTGGTACCCGATCCAATGATTATGCCGGAACGTGGCAATCAATCACATAATTATGCCGAAACGTGGCAACCGATCCATTCAACAAGCCACAACAATCACAAAGTACATTCTCATAATCATACAATCAAGTCATGATTCATGGCATTCATATATCCTCATTTACAATTAATGTGATCAATAATGTAACATTCACATACATACATGTATCATAATGAAGTAAAAACAAACATACATCACACAATCATAGAATCACAACCATCACCTACCTCGAAACAAGATTGAAACCCTAAGAAACTTGATCCTTTCCTTTTCGGATTCGTTCCACTTGTTCTTGGTCTACAAGCAATCAATATAATACGGGAATTAATAAACAATCACTAATTACCCGGATTACTAACAATTCTAACAACCCTAGATCATACCCATGATCCCAAGTATCCAAACTAGGGCTTTTTCAACCATAGATTCTAGATCAAAAACCTCCCTCATTAATAATTACCCATTAGATTACATTCTACGAATTGAAAAACAAATTCAAAGAGTTAAAACCTTACCTTTAGCCTCAAGAATGGTGGAAAACTGTCAAGAATCGCCTGGGGTTCGTTCCTTATCTCTAAAAATTGAAAAGTGCAGAATAAAGACATTTTGGGATTTATTTACGACTTTAAGTCGCGTCTGGCCCGCCAAAGCGACACCCACCCCGCTATAGCAGCCCCACCCTGGTGACTAAAACCACCGCCAAAGCAGCTTGCACGAAACAGTGAGCAAATTAAAGAATTCCAAAACCCCCATTTCACAACATGCCTTCAACCAACGACACTCAGAAATTACCCGTTCACACTAAGATCAATTTCCGGAGTTCTACTCACCCGAATTCAATTCTGCAAAATCGTACGGATTCCTTAACGACTTATCTAACTACTCATGTAATCAAAAACATAATTAGATCACCTAATTGCTACTAGATTTCTCTAGAATTTAAAGACTCCGATTTTGTCCAAATCTGGATTGGGTTGAGAAATTTCAAGTTACTACGAAAAAAATTTCCGACCCAAAATTTTTCCCCATTGGCTTTTCTATAATGACGGAACCCCGTCGTTACACCTATACCTCACTTAGTCCAGATTCCGTCTGGGACTGGCAATAACCAAAAAAAGTTAAGTCATTATCTGAAAAGTTTTTCTAGCTCAAATCTTTCACTATTGAGATTAAAAAAATATCATATTTAATTTATAATATTTTTCTTATCGTTATCTAACTATAGCTTAAATATAATTAAATATTCTCCTTTTTGAATTTGTAATTTTAAAGTATACACGTACATCAAATTAAAAATTAGAACATCTTAAGGCTTAAGTAATTTCGAAAATTACTCTCCGTGCACAACACAAACATTACTATACTACGTTGACACAAGAGTAAGATGAATTTAGAATTTTACTAGATATACACCTTCTAAATTATGCACATGATACACATATAATTCAACAATATCGACTATTGATGGAAGACTAATTTATAATCATCATCTTTTGAAACGTACATGAGTCATTTTTCAATTATTTGTTCAAAGTTGTCGTTGAAATGCATAAATTTTAAATTTATGTCACCCCAAGGAGAATCAACTTTCTTGGTGAAATCTATAAAAGGAGTTTTACTTTTAGTATAATATAATATTGAGAACTAATATTTGTAGTTCCTCCGTTTAAAGATAAAAGAAATAGGCAAAAAAAAAAGAAATAAAAATAAATGTAAAATTGCTTGAGAAATAAATCAGTTCCAAAATTGGAAAGAAAATTTTTGGAGAGAAATAGAAGGAATCATATGAAGAATCTTTGTTATCAGCTTCAATCCATGCTCCCTACTTATGCCTCTAACTCTAAGGTTAGTTATATAAAGTTTTTAGTATTGAGTTTGTTATGTTTTTAAAATTAAGAGTTGGAAATTTTGAATTCATAAATTTTAAAAGTGCAACGGATTTAGTGATAAAAATATAAAGATCGAACTTTTAACATTTTGATTTGTCTTTGTGTTGAAGGAGATAATCATTCATGCAAGGGAAATATATAGCCTTTTGATTAGGGGTTCATCTGAATTCATAACTTTCGATACAGAGTTTACACACATATATAAACACTTTAACCTGGCCTCATTGACAGTTGAACACCTCAACATTCATTGTAACCATCTAGCGATAATTCTACTTGACACTTGTGCTTCGCGTGAACACCTTAACTTTATAAATGCACGTCAAGACATTTCTTGATGTGCATTCTCAAAATTGGATGTTTACGGGGTCATATAAAACCAAGTCCAGGTGTGTAGATGTACATTTCAAAGTTTGGGAATCACTACAATAAAAATAACTTTTAGTGGCAATAAATAGACACATTAATAAAGAGTGCTAAAGTATTTACCGGCATTAGTTAAGTGTCATTAGATTCATTGTCGCTAAAGGCTTTAGGGACATATACAAAAAGTGCATGCTAATTACCGCTAAAAATACATATTTAGTGGCAATTGAGCTATTACCATTAATTACTTGCCGCTAAAGATCATTTTTGATGTAGTGTGTTTAGTTGTCAATTGAGAACACGTTAAAGCCTATTTATGTATTACAATGAATTCAGTTACTGAAAATTTAAAAAGTTGAACCCACTAAATTTAAATCTTGCATGCAATAATTGAGATCACACATGCAAAGGTGGAGTAGTCAGTAGAGTCAGGCCTCATTTGTTTGCACTTAATGGGGGTCTGAATCTTAAATATCATTCAGATTCAGCTCATTAAGTGCGTTTGATTTTTAGGTCTGAATCTTAATCATTAAGATTCATTCCATTAAGTCCATTTGTTTCTTTTTTAAAAAAAAACCTCTTAATGGGTCTTAATGAGTCTGAATGAATCAGATCTATAACAAAGTCTTAATACCATTCATTCAGACTCTAAGCGTTCTTTCATAAACCAATGATCTTCTTCCTTGCTTCTCTTCTGGACAAGTTTCAAGTTTCTTCCTATCCGTTTCCAATCAAATACCATTTTTTTAATAAGTAAGTTTTCATAATCTTTTACAAGTATTTATCTAATATTTTTAATATATACAATATTCTTGGGTGAATTGATATTTATGAAGAACTCTTCTTGTCACAATTCGTTTGTTGTCAAAACTTCTTTGGAATAAGTTATCATTGTTTCTTGAGAAAAAATTGTTTGAGAAAACAAATAATCTTTTTTTTTTCTGGGGTGGGTTATAATCTTTTTTTTTTAAACAATTTTTTGGAAGAAGTATTCTTGGTTTGGATTATAACTTTTATTGATATAGTGTTTAATTCCTAATTTTTAAAAAATATTATGCACATTCAAATATTGAAAACAAACAATCTTAATGATTTAGTGTTCAGACCTAGAAACTACATCTTAAAATTCAGACAAGCATTCATATTCTGACATTTTAATCTTAATATTCAGATGTGCATTCAGATTCAGACATCTTAATCTTAATAAAAACAAATAAGGCCTAAAAGGCATTCAGTAGAATTCAATAGCTTAATTTTGTATTTGTTTTAAAAAATATCATTCAACATACACAATTCTTAATTTAGAACTGACTCAAAAAGAACTAGAATTCAGAATCCATAAACTTCCAACTCTGAATCCGTCTCAGCATATATATATATTTCTTCTAATATAATTTGAGTACTGTTGCAGAAAACAACAATGACAATGACAGATCAAATAGATGCAGCAGTGAATTACATAGAAAACTTGAAAATGAATTTGGAGATGAACAATAAGCACTTGGAAGAATTGAAAATGGGCCTAAAGAGGGCCAATCACTCAATCCAACTAATGAGCCCGGCCCAAGCACCAAGTCACCACCTCAGATTGAATTCCATCAAATGGGCCCAAACATGGTCGTCGTTTTAATAACTAGCCTTAATAATATAGCCACTTTTAATAACATCATTCGATTATGCCATGAGGAAAGTGTTGAAGTTGTGTCTACAAACTTTCAACTCAATGGAAACTGTGAAGTTATACGTATATGCCAGCTGTCCAATTAAGTTTAATTAAAGTTGTTTGTAATTACTTAGTTGATTAGTTAGTTTGTTAAACAAGTTAGTTACAATTCTGTCAGAGTTAGTTAAGCTGTAGCATGTTAGCTTTAAATACAGACGTATGAGCTTTGCTCAAGTCAGTTGTGTTGATTGATAATGAGAAGGTTTCTCAGTTTCTTTTCTCCCATGTATCTTCACACATCTCCTCTATAATTCTTCCTCCATTGTTGAATACTCTGCATCTTATCATGGTATCAGAGCCTAGGTTTTCAACCTAGCTGTTCCGTTGTATTTCTTTCAGTTTTAGATTACAAATTCCCGGTGCGTATTCATGGCGATTGAGGATCAGACTGGTAACACATCAGTAGTTACTCAGGTTGTAGAGATTGATCATCATCATCCATTGTATCTTCATCCAAGTGATACACCAGGAAGTTCTCTAGTCTCTGTTCAGCTTACTGGAC
>JAJOOR010024576.1:0-11014 GCA_036250505.1 Solanum acaule | reverse complement strand
GTTATTTTTTCTTTTAATCTTATCATGATTACATTTTTTTTAATTAAGAATTTACCAAAAATAACTCTGTTGTTCCTCAAAAATAAGGATAAAATATATGTATATCCTACCTCTTCAGACTTATTAAATTAAGTGGATATATTATTATTACTCATATTCTTTTTAAGAGGTCTGCATAAGAGAAATGTTACAATTACTTTTTTTAATTATCAAGTCTGCTTAGCCAACAAAATGCAGCCACATAATAATTAATGTCTTAATCTAATCATTGACAAGTTCTTATAATAATGTTAGCTACAGAATTTCATGATAAGATATGTTCCTTCAAGCTACATCATATATGTAATATAAAATAACAATACAAATAGATTTTTAATATCTATTTTTCTAATTTAATTTTGGTCGTTTGTACTTTCTAAGAACCAACATTTGCTTAATTCATTTGTCTTTATCAAACATTTAGGGTCATTTTACTTTTGTCATGCATAATCTAGATTTGTTTCTCTAATACATTTTCTTGTACTAGAGGCCATCAATTTAATTTTATTTTTGGAATTTTCAAAAAATTCACGATCGCTATTTTTTTAGTGTGTATTGATATATCATTTTCATACATATCTCACAAATCATATAGGAGATGTAAGCTGTTTTAGGCAAAATTGGTGTGACGAGCTTAACTGAAAATACATTCATAGAGGAATCGATCTATAACCTCCTTTATGAAATACAACCTACTGCACCGACTCATGTCACCCACTTAGGGATAAAAGCCATCAATTTAGTTACTACTAAATATAGTAATTTTCTAAGATGAAAAGTAGCATATTGGATTGCTAGAAGCTATAGGTTGGCTCTTTATTTTGTTTTATAGGTTGTTTTAATACATCTATATGCTAAAATGAGTTTAAGCTCTACCCATTGTTTATGTAAACTTCAAATATATTCATTATACAATTAAGGTGATAAATAATTTGCTAGTCATGATTTCTCACCCATTATCAGATTGATAAAAACAATTTCATTAGAAAAAAAATTCAAAATATGTACTTCTATGATTGATATTATGTCGATGAGGCTCACCTAGCTAGGTTAAGGTAAGAAAGGACATAACTTATGAGGGAGGATAGGCAGACATCATGTGAGTTCTTTATAATTGATATAATACATAGATAGAAAACTTTGGATCTGAATCGGCAACTAAACACTTTAACTTTGAATATACATATCTAGATACCTCGACTCGTCTCTATTAAAATAATTGATCAACACTTTAACTTATAAAATGGTCATCTAGTCATGACCTCTAAAGTTTATGTGATGTAACATCAGAATAATCAGGGGCGGATCCAGCATACATTTATGTATATTGTTAAATTTTTTTATGTATATATAATAGATGTCGAACCCCCTTTGATTAGTTCATGTGTTTACTTCTTCAGATTTTGAACCCCTTATTAAAAATTTCAATTCCGCCACTACATCAGATATCCACAAGACACAGTAAAAATGAAATAGAGTTTTTAATTTTCAATTTTCATCAAGATAAAGTATCTAGATCATATACGTTCTCAAAACTGAAGTACTTATTTATCAGCTAAAGTCACAACACAAATGCTAATACATCAACATAATTAAAGAATTCAGAAATTCAGAGAAAGGGACATCAAATGTTGATATTCAAAATTATATAGGATAGTTATAATAGTATAATTTGCTTCTACTTTTTATCTTTCCATTTATTTGCAATGAATTTACTTTTATTTCTCTGCAATGCCATAATTCACCGCCGCTACTGATTTATGTTGCAGCTTTTTTCTCTTTTTTCAAAAATATAAAGTAGTCAACATGTAGTACAACCAATTAAATAACTACGATACTTCAAATAATGAAGTGACACTTCAAAGTTTAAATTTCCGTAAATTTAGACATAGAAGCTTTAAATTTTTTAAAATAATTATATATTAAAAAGAATATAAAAATATTATAAAATGTGATAATTAACAATTTAGAAATAATTAAAAGGTATATAAAGTAATTTTAATCAAAGAAAAAATTGATTGACTTTTAATATTCCAAATGTCTTGTATAAATCAGAACGGAGGAAATATTAATTAAATCATTTTTATTTCTAACTATATCCCACATTGAAGGGTAAAACGTTCCATAATAAAAGCAAGTTTGTATCCAAGAGGATTCAAACTCGAAACTTCTGGTTAAAATTAAAGAAGCACTTATCACTTCACGACAATCCTTGTTAGTTATGTGTCCATTTAGAGAAGGAGCTACTCTCATAATAAATATGAGTTTTTATTTTGTGAATTTAAAATTCTGGGCCAAGTTTTTTTAAAAATTTTTAGAATTGAAATTCTAGCTTCTAGGTAAATTTTGGATTAAAAATAAAAAAAATTAAATTGAAGTTTTGTTCAGAATATCATAAATAAATATAATTTTCAAATCATAACTTCAAATGTAAAGTCCAAACACCTACTTAATAGACATTCCACATATCTAAACAATAAGAGATAAATAACTTCTTGTTTTTTTTTAAACGCCAAATATTTTAGAATAAATTCATCTATTCGCCAAAACAACATTTAAAATAAGACGCAAGGAATAATTTTGAATTTATTAAAAGATCATAATCTCCAAAGCACTCATAATTTATATTAATATATACTATACATAATTCATATATATACTTCTGTTAATATACTTATATATTTAACTTGTGAATATAATTATTTTGATCGATCAAATATATAACGTGCACCTCGAATTATGAACTCTCAATGAAAAAGCAAACCATATATAGAGCAATAATTTAACAAGTGTGCATGTTTTAGGACAAATCACTATCAAATTTGTCCACATCATACACTATATTTTGAGGGTACATGAGTACTAAAAATACTCATAATATATTACTCTCTTCTGTGTTTCAATTTGTTTGTTCTATTTTTTTTCAATTTATTTGAAAAGAATATTCTTTTTTTTTTTTGGACAATTCTCTAATTTTATTTTTTCTCATGATATATTTAAGATGAAGACGAATTAAAAAATATTTTTATTCTACATATCTTTAGTAAAGGCACTTGAATATAGATTAAAAAAATAAAAAAAAAAAAGGCAAACAATTATCAACTTCCTATTCATTCTACAAAAATATTTTTAAAAAAGTTATTTTTTTAAATTTCGTGTCAAATCAAAACTGGACAAACCATTATTTTCTTCCTATTTATTGTGTAAATATCATTAGAAAAGGCACTTGAATATACTACTCATATAAAAAAATGCATATATAAATGAATAAAGACAAAGAGTATATATATACTGTAGCAAATAAAGAGAAACATTGCATGTAAATGAATAAAGAAGAGAAACATTGCATGTAAATGAATAAAGACAAGAGTATATATACTGTAGCAAATAAAGAGACACATCTTTGAACAAATAATTGCACACACAAAAACTCACACATTCAATATTTTCATTTTTCTGTTAAAAACTTGGCTTAATACATAGTCAATAATTTGTGAGTAAATTTTATTTAAACATGATTTGAATTACAATTTGTTCTAATTTAGCATCTAAACACACGCGTGATACACTATTTCTGTTAGATACTTTCAATATAAATTTTGAAAAATAAATTGTGTATATTCACAAGTACTGTATATTATGTAAATAAGCTAACAATTTGAAATATGTTATTTTCTTTAATTTTATGCATTAGCCTCAATAACCAACAAAACATTAGGCTTATTTCAATTGTAGTCGATACATATAACTAAAAAAATGGCATATTTATCATGGTTATCTTAACTACCTAACAGACTCTTAAGAAGACAATTTTTTTTTGTCAAAATTTGAATTCAAGGTTTCTAATAGAAATGTGTAATCATGTTCTTAGTTAAAATAAGTAATATACCGTTCGAGTGTTTAAATAAAATTTATTGAGAAACTTAAAAGGTTGTCTATCTATTAAGCCAAAAAAATATTTGAAGTGTAGCCTAAAGAAAGACAAGAAGAAGGGGTCATCATTATGAGGTATATATATTCATGCATGCATGCATGCAATATAATAATGATTAAACTCTGATAAAAGGTTGTCATATATATATATATATATATATATATATAATTGAAGAAATTGGACTATAGCCTAATAATAGTGAATCAACAATTTTCTTGCTACCTATAACATAGAGGCTATTTCTTTAAACTTGTGGACAAAACACATGTGTTCTACCTCCACCTCTATATAATTTCTCAAGAGGAAGAATTTATAATGTTTCAAATTATTCTTTAAAAAAATATTTTTGTAATTATTTTATCAAATAAGCGAGATTTAATATAGATAAAATGTTTATAGTGCTATTAATATTTATCAAATAAAAACGTGGTAGAAGCCATTTCAAGGAAGTGAAACTAAGACAGGAAACTCCCATTTTTTTTACTTTTAAGTAAGTAAGACCATGTCCTCTTCCCTTTCGGCATCAAGATAATTGACGAAGGTGATGCTTTAAACATTTTTGCTGAAGTAGAAAAGATACACATCTATCTGGTATACCAGCAATCCTTCTATGTGGATACCTTTTTTTACTCTCAACCATTGCCGAGAAGAGAAAATGCTCAAGGTTCTATATATTTTTTCTTTATTCAATTCATTCCTATCCTTTTTGTTTTCCGTTTCGAATTTCCTTTCCTCTCCAAGCTAATCGATCGTCTTCTAGCATTCTTTTTGAGACTAATTAAAAATAAAAGTGTGTCAATCATATAATTAACTGGGATAGAGAGTAGTTTTAAATCCACAATAACATATCTGATACAAAACCACAAATAAAGATAGGAAAAGGCAAAGGAACTCGGATCGTATCTTTACATTAGAAAATAGAAAGATTGTATCCAATAAATCCTCGGATCAAAGATATTTAATACTTCTTCCGTCTCAATTTATGTGGCACTTTTTGGATAACGAGATTCAAATAAGTCTATATTTGATCGTAAATTTTTCATACATCTCTTAAATATTTTAAATTGTCAATTATTGTGACTGATAGTACTTTTTACGTAGTTTATAAATATATAAATTTCATTTCAAAAAAATTGAAAATTCCATACGTAAATTGCCGGTCAAAATTAAACTATTTGACTCTCGAAAAATGAAAAGTGCCACATAATTGGAACAGAGGGAATAACTTTTTTATTGCTCTTGTTGTACCTATGGGTGTGGGGTGGGGAGGGGGGAGGGGGGAACACATATCATCATGCTAAGCAAATGAAAAATAACTCCATAGGATATAACACATTAATACACATGCCGCATCCTCTTGTTATCATGATAAATCTTTTGAAAGTACTAGTTCAAGAATTATATATCCAACTAATCAAGTACAAAGTTCCAACTTAAGCTATTTTATTAATCTAGTCTCAATTATTTTTAAATTATCAAGAAATTTCTTGTGATACTTCCCTCGTGTGATTAATTAGAAAATTTTGTTTAGGAATATTGAGATTCTTATCTTCATAATCTTAATTTATTTATTTTTAAAACAATATTTTCTCAAGTGGCAAAAATGCATGTATATGAACTGTTTTGTCCCCTCTCTACCACTCCTCATGACTAGCAGGGTGGGGTACATAATGATATATTGACCTTAATTCTATGATTGGAGTTCAATTATATATACCTTTAATTTGCTCTAATTGTTCTCATAATTACTTTCAATTAATTAAAATGATAAATTTTGATTTTAATTTTTGTGATAACTGACTAAGCATATTTAGTCTTCAATTAATTGAGATGTAGTGTACTTTTGATCCATTTAATTTGCTGTGAATAATCACAAATTTGATGAATTATTTTAAACCCTTCCATCACTTATTTGCCCACACATTTGCTATGTAAAATTTGTATTGTTACTTTATATTTAAGGTAACAAACTTTTAAAAATAGTTCAAATATAACATATTTTCTACCTATAGACACCATAATATAAGCACATATTTTAATTATTACAAGAAGGTTAATTATGTTAGCCATATAGTACAAGGAAAAAAAAAGTTCAATACACTAAGCATTTTGTATTCACGCATGTTTCGATAAGGGCTGCACCCTTAAAGGGTGTGATATAGGCCGTCTATCTTGATGCAAGCATCGACTGCTTTCGTGGCTTGAATATATGACCTTGTAAATCACACATAGACAATTTTACTTTTACTCCAAGGCGGAATTCCCTTCAATATTTCACAATTCACAAGGACCAAAATAAGAATTTACTAATAACCGAGGGATTAGAAGTGCCACTATCCCAACTTTTAATTAATTAAAAATATTTTGAAAGACGTGAATGACCAAATTCAGATAATTATTGGAGGTTTTGAGATATGTTATTATATTAATAATAGAAGTCAATTGAGGGAGTTGTAACTAATTAATTATCAATTCTAGCATTACTTAGCATGTTTTAGGATAGTGATAATTATGGGACAATTCTTGATTCCTAATTACTAATTAAGTCTGACATATTCAGGTCAATATCATGCTGGTATTATCCAAATATAATTTTTTTCGAAAATATTTCACGTTTTTATAAAAATAAGGAGCATTCAATTTAGAGGAAAGTTCGTAAATAGCTTTATTTGTTTAATTAGGAAACATAGCAGGATTTTGATTTTTCAAAACATAGTGAAATACATTATATTCGTATCTAACAAAAAATAATATATGATTTCGTTTTAAATGGAAGTAACCACTAACATAGGTTGTCTACACTACACATCTTAAGGTACGATCTTTTTTTATAGTGACATTATGTAAAATGTAAATACAAAATGTTTTATATACCTGACTGTCTTATCTTGCCCTTAAATATGATCTCAAGCATATATAAAAATAGGAGTTATCTCACTTTATAGTACATGCCTAAATGTAATTCAAAGATCCAAATATTCATTTTAACAGATTAGTACATGTCGGGAGAAATAGGTTTTTTTTTTTTTTAGCTTTTTACAAACTTTTTTTAGTTTCACGTTTTTTTTACGTGTGATTTTCATTTTTACACATAAAACATCTTCATTCTTTGGTATAAGAGATCTGAAAAGGTCATTTTCTTCTATTCAAATTGTAAAAGGCCAAGAGATCTCGTTTCCTCGTAATAGAATGTCTAACATACACCCATCTCTTTATGGATATTAATCAATGCGGACTAAGGACGTTAATACCTTAGCCTAGAAAAATACATCCCTATGAATTTATCAAACTTGATACGTACCTCAAAAGCTCGGGAATAATGGATCCGGCCTTCTATCTTGTTAACTTCACTTAAATATCAAACTTAGTTCACATGACGCAGGACTCGAACCTCAACAATTACCACTTGAACTAAACTTTTACTATTTCCATTTTATTTTTTTTGGTCTCATTTCTTTTGTATAAGCATCTTTTTGTTTCACCAAGATTCTTATCTCCTTCCTTTTTCATCTTTTTAACCTTTTACATATAGATAGTATTGTTTGCATAGTTAAATGGAATATAGTACAATTCCTTTTTTTCCTTAAAATTTAGGGAACATAAATTATTACAGCATATTTTTTAGAATATAATAAAATCCAACAAGGAATTTCCAAATTTCTTGTAACAAATCCTATGCTACCTAGTTTCTAGTACCATATTTTGATGGTACAAACATGTTTCAAACAAAGTAATTTTTAGTACCATATGTTGGTGGTTTCCTATTACTCCTTGTCATTCCAATAGTCTCAATTTACGTATCAATATTTGATTGGACATAAAATTAAAAATAAAAATGAAATTTATAGTCTAAAATAAGACATTTGAGTGACAATAATTAAGTATCGTGCACCTAATGGTGTGACTTAAATTATGAGAGATTAGAGTTCAAATTTTAGCAAAGGCAAAAAAGTTATGTTCTGAAAAAGATACCGATCAAAGATAAATGTTATATTGAAGTTCATCTTTTTCTCGTTAAGGAGCTCACATACAAAGATTAAAAGACGGAACATACAAGAACATGATGAATTCTTCTTTAATTCACCATTTCAAACCTTATAGAGAAGATTTTTCCGTACCACTCCCTCTACCTATAGTAGTTAAAGCACCTAAATGAGAATTTAGTGTCTTTCTGGTTCGTAATGGAAGCAATCGTCTCTAGTCTGGACACCACCGTTATAAAAAAAAATAGTATATCTCAACTAAGGGAAAATAATAATAATATACATTTCAGGTCGAAGACACATGATTTTCTGTTGGCTACAATTTCTCCAAGATATCTGGAAAAAGTAAAGACATTTACAACATGAATAGATTGAATTTTGCAATCTTGATCAAACAACATTGAAGACACAACTAGTGTCAAAATTTCATCTACATCTAACACCTCTTTTCTGTATTTTCTACACAAAAATAGCTCAACCTAGTACATCTAAACAGATGGAGTGCGTGGCAACCGGATTTCATCAAGCTACCTTCTAATTATAACGCAGGGGCAATTGTATCATCGTCACTGTCAGTCTCATGGAAAGGATCATCATCGTAATCATCGTTGTCTGACCCTTCAGTATTCCCAGTGTTATTTGAAGCTGCATTAAGATTTCTGTGGGAATTCCAATCAGGAGGGAAGGTCTTCTGAAGTGCTTCTGTTAAATCACCTCCGGTCCTCTCAATCTTCCGCAAGCATCTGGACCAATGAACTGCAGTTCCCATATCAACAGTCAATTCAGACTCCACCATCTCTTCACAAACACGGTGGATCCCCTCTATAATGTAAAATTCAGCAACTGTGGCCCTTGACAACAGTGACGTCATTAAACAATGATAGACGGCTTTGTCTGGCTTCAAACCAGATCGCTTCATCTCTTCAAAGCATTTTAGAGCCTTTTCAGGAAGTGAAGCCCGTGCCCAACCGTGTATGAGAGTGGTGTAAGTTTTAACATTAGGTTTAACCCCAACTCTTTTCATCTCTAGAATTGTGTTCGTTGCTTTCTGAAACGAAACAAATATTGATTGTAGTCATTTGGGTATTTGGGAAAAGAAAGAACATCCAATCTTTTGCCAAGAAAAGCTACCATTAAGCAGAGCATATGAATAGACTCAAAGCAACTACACTCAAATTCCGACTAGCACAAGCATTAGTAGAGCCACAAAATTGGTAAGTTAAAACACTACATGGGTCAGACATATTTCACATAGTATTCAAAAGATTCCAAAATGTTCATAGGAAGTGCTTGAAAAACCCAAAAAGTATAAAGCACATCATTACTGAAAGTTAAACGTATAGAACAGTACACAAAGCAACAAATGAGATCAACATATCCATTTGCAGGCATTTTGACGAAGCAGAATTAGCAAATATGAAAGCATCTAAACCAGTATAATATCATCAAAAAAATACCTGCATGTCTCCAGCTTTACAACAAGCATTTACGAAAGAAGTATAGGTATGGATGTCAGGTTGAACCCCTTCTTGCCTCATTTGTTGCATCAGGTCAGCAGCCTCCCAAACATCACCTCTTCGAGCCCATCTGCACAGAGAACATAGCAAATATGACAGGATACAGTATAAGAAGATAGCCGGAGGAAAAATACCATCGAATAGAAGGTTTATATAGCTGTCAAAAGCAATGTGCTAATCAGCATTTACTTCCTTCCTCCCATCCCCAAAAGGTCCAAAGTCAGATGAAAATTATGATGCTATAAAATAGTTTGCAAGCAGATACCAACCAAATATGTGGATTCCATACCCATCAATTAATATGTTGTACACATAGGTGTTCCTCGGGATGTTTTTTGCACTCATTTCTTTTGTCACTGCCAAAGCACTTTGCATCCTGCCTGATTTACAACATGCCTTGAGTAATGCCTCATATGTATATATGTCAAGCTCCAGACCCTCATCTTTCATTCTTGAAAAATACTCAAAAGCTTTTCCTGTATCACCAAGAGATGCATAACCATCCATAATGGTTGTATATGTACGCTCATTTGGCCTTATTCCTGCAAGCAACATCTCATCTAAAACTTCCACAGCTTTCTCCATCTGCATCGAGTTAAAGATAAAGCAAACAAATGAAAGGGGTCTACAAAAAGAAGTCAGATAGGCCTGTCAATTTCAAACATGGAATTACAGGCTCCACTATGAGAATTAAACCCATAATATAGGAGTTCAATCGCAGAGCAAGACCATGCAAAAGATATTGTAATGCCAAATGAAATACCAGTTCTAAGCCCTTCCTGGCCCCGCAAACAAAGAGGAAACAAAGAGGAAGTATGTGAAGAAAATCGTGATCCTATAAATCCATCAAGAATTAAGTCTAACATTGGAAGCCATCTAGAAGTTCACAAGCTATTTATTATTAACACAACTTCAACATTTGCATATTTGGTTAGCGAAATTCAAGCTCGGCTCTACAAGATTACCTAACACAAAAGTTGCTGATTCTTAATATCCATATGGCATTTTATTCTAATAATGTCCACAGTTTGCTACGTCGACTCCAACTATAGATCAGTTTATTTCGATCTGAATGGTCAATGAAGGTTTCTCTTCTTTGAGAGGTAGCCCAATTTTTGTCGCAAGGGCTGAACAGTGAAAATACTTTCTAATATGCAGAAGTAGCAAGAATGCACTCTCAAGTTGTAAATGAGAGTCCATTTTCATGCAGAATCAGTAATTTGGCACGTGAATTCATTTGTTAGGATAGGTAATTTAGATCTTAGTCTAACTATGCTGGTTTGTTACGCATAACGAAGCCATAAAGCAACATATTTCCATTAGATTAATTCCACTCCTTCTGATTACTTCTCGGTCAACCCAACCAGAATGGCAAATGAGAGAAAGTTGTTCCTTCTCTTTTAACCTTCTACAGGAAGTGCAGATGAGTGAGGCAGAAGTCCCCAAGTTCACCACAAGAATATATTTTCATGTGAATTCTTGGTGGTTCATAATTGATCTTTAAGACAGTTACTAAAAAAAATCAATTATGTATATAAATC
>JAJOOR010024575.1:0-14565 GCA_036250505.1 Solanum acaule | reverse complement strand
ACGATTCCATCAGCTCCGGAAGGGTCATTTTAGGCTAGTAGCATGGTCAACATGACTCCCGAGGTTTTCAGTGTGAGTCGGTGCGATTAGGCGTTTTAACTTTAAGTTTAAGCCTAAGTTTGACTTTGGTCAACATTCTGAGTAAACGCGCTCGGATGATAATTCCGTCAGTGCGGTTAGCTCCGAAATGTCAAGTTTAGTCTAGATTGACCTTTCTTTTGTGTCTCGAGGTTTTCGATATTTTTCGGAGCTCTTTTGTGGTTTTTGACTTAAATTGACATTTGGGTGTGGGACCCACTTTTTGTCAAGATGACCTCGTATGGAAATTTTGATTGTGCCATTGAGTCCGGAATATCGAATTTGGTATGGTTGCATATCTCGTTTGCGTGCACGGGGTTCCGAACGAGATCGGAGCACCCCGTCGGAGTTTTAAGTCTTTGGAAAATTGCAGAAAATCTGCTATAAAATGCAGATTCATCAGCAACATTTCCCAAACTTAAAACCCTCAGAACTCTCTCATCTTTCATCCGAATTAGGCGATTCAAAGTGCGGGAGCTTCATTTTTTTGGTGGCTTTGCTGTAGAGTGTTCGGAAGTTGTCGAGTACGCGTAGTTCGAGGTAAATTTCGCGATAAACCTGACTGCTGTACCCTTTTTCGAGCTTTTGTTTTTGGCATCCTTGTTTTGGTCATATCTCACTCAATTTAGCTCGGTCTTGGGTGATTCAAAGTCCCACGTGTTGAGAATTGTCGTGGCTTCATCGTAGAGTATTCAAGGAGTGCTGGGCACCATTAGATCCTTGTAGATTTCGAGTTTAGATTGCTGTAATGTTTTCTTTTTAGTTGATTAAAGTGTGATTTTCTTGCTTGTTGGTTTTTGCTGCGTTTTGAGCCCCGAATTGTGTTCCATTTTGGAACACAAGTTTGGGGTGCTGTTTAGGGTATCTTGACAAAGTCAAATTTGGACAGTTTGGTGCGGGTCCCATGATTCCCGTTTTGACACCAAAATTGACCCATCTCTATTTGTAGTGATTTTGGTGTCTAAACGACCGTAATAATGTTGTGACTCTATTTTTGATAGAGAGGCAGTGTTTCGAGGCCGTTCGGAAAGGGAAAGCTCCGGAGAAGTGATTTTGGAGCGCGTGTGATCGGCCTACAGGTAGGCTACGGTTTCCCTCTCTTAGATTGAACTCGAGAATGTGAATGCATGTTGATTAGTTGGGATTGGGTTGGGTAGTTATTGAATCACGTCTAGGTGTTTAAAAATCATGTTTTCGACCTATTTCGAGAATTATCGGGTAACTGTGAGCATGGTTTTTGTTATTAATTGACCCTCCTCGCTATGTAGAGTGCTTGCATGCTTAATTACTGTTTATTTGAAGCATGTTGGGCCTTAGTTTAGGTTTGATTAGGGCTTGCCTTAGAAATACATGATTCAGATCTGATAGGCCTTACTTTTGCCCCGACGTCGCTCGGCCGGCTTAGATCCCTGTACACTGGTGTAGTAGACTTGAGTCTGATAGTTTGGGCCTTAGCTAGGCGATACGCTTGCTCTGACTGTAGTTATCCTTATTTTACCCGATGTTACGACTTCACGAGTTACGTCGGCGACACTAATTCTACTTCGCAATTTGATTTTGATTTTCGATTCGGTTCCAAGGACTTTCATTGATTGGCTAAGTGTGGACGGTGTTCCACGGACATTATGAGCGTGGATCGATTAGGACTCTTTCAGCAGCTACATTGGCACCTTTATAGAGCATCCGGTTTAAGGTCTGGCCTCTATTGCCCATATACTTATATAGAGCATCCAGTTTAAGGTCCGGCCTCTATTGCCCATATACTTATATAGAGCATCCGGTTTAAGGTCCAGCCTTTATTTCCCAGATACTTATATGGAGCATTCGGTTTAAGGTCCGGCCTCTATTGCTCAGATACTTATATAGAGCATCCGATTAGAGTTCTGGCCTCACATACTTGATACTTGTGATTGGTTACTTGGGTACTTCTGGTGAGCATCTGGTTCGAGGTCCGGCCTCTGTACTGTCAGATTCTACTAATTAGGGTTGAGGTTCTGGTTTGATGTTCTCCGTTCTTGGGTTCTTATATGCAATTCTCTTTAGTTATAGTTATTCTATGTACTCGTCGGGCTTATGGGGGTCCGTTCGGATTTTTATTTAACTTGCGCATGAGTGTACCTTCTGGGCTCATGGGGGTCCAGTTAGGTGTAGTTAGCTTATAGATTACTTTAGTTAGTTCTTTCTACACTCGTGTGCATTCCATTGTTAGTTAGATTTTCGTTCTTGACTTCGGTTTGTGTTATTCCTTCTTTTCATATTGCCTTTACTTTTCAAGTTTAGTTGGCCTATGATGGCTACTGGGTACCTGTTGTTTTGGTACTCATGCTACGCTCTACATCTATTTCGTGATGCAGGTCCGAGCACCAGTGGGCAGCGTTGATCCAGTTTGGAGTAGTCTGATCCGGAGATGGGGGTGAGCACACGGTGTTTTGTACTATTTCAGTCTCCATCTATGTATATAGACTTGTCTTTTACCTTTCGAGATAGTCCAGTCTTTGTGGTCCACTTTTGGGACTTGTACTCGTTTTGTTAGTAGCTCTGTACTAGTGACTTCCAGGTTTTGGGGGGGATCTTTATTTGTATATATGTTTTGGTTTGCTTCCGCCTGTTTATGTTGTTATCTTAAATTTTTCCTACTCTTGTTTAGTTCCTGCCCTCAGACCCATTACTCATTGTTCCGGGTTGGCTTACCTACTGGTGGGTTATAGTAGGTACCATCATGATTCGAGGAATCGGGTCATGACAAGTTGGTATCATAGCCTCAGGTTCACCAATCTCACTTGTACAGAGCTAACGTCTAGTAGAGTCTTGCGGATCGGTGTGGAGACGTCCATAACTTATCTTCGGGAGGCTACAAGATGTCTTTATGAAGATTTCCTCTTTTGTGTCACTTTCGTGCAACGTGTCTTATTGGTTCCTTGAAATATCACTTGTTTCACTCTTTCGCGGGATGGCTCGCACGCGAGGCGGCGCGACCAGGGGTTATGCACCCGGGCCTGCAGACAGAGCCCCAGCTTAGGGTAGACGCCGACCCCGAGATCGAGGCAGGGCCACAACACCGACCTGAGATAGGGAGGAGGAGTCTTAGGTAGCATATGTACCTCCACAGCCAGTGGGGCCGGGATTAGCCCAGCTATCACCCGCACCAGCTGCAGCTCCTGAACTTCATGCCCTGCTGACTCAGATATTAGCAGCGATTAGGGAGATGCGTCAGGCACTAGCACCAGTCCCCGCTCCAGCTCCTGCTCTAGCGCCGCAGGGTCAGCCTGCCGCAGTGGCACTAGAGGTTCATTCGCCACCAGTTCATGTGACCGCCTTGCTAGACTTAAAGGACAGGGAGATGCCACTGCGCGAGCAGAAGATGCTCAGGGTATTCCAGAGGTTGGCACCACCGATATTCTCAAGGGTGATTGGGGAAGACGCCCACGAGTTCCAACTCACTTGCCAGGAGCAGCTACAGTCATTAGGCCTCTTGGAGTCGAGAGGAGCCGACTTCAACCGACAGGGTACCAGAGGAGGAGCTCGGGGAGGCAGATTAGGTGGTAGATCAGATGCATCGAGCAGAGGTGCTCAAGGACATTTCTATGCTGCCCCGACGAGGGCGGCGGCTGAGGCATCTGACGATGTCATCGCAGGTACGTTTTAATTATGCCATCAAACTGCTACAGTATTATTTGATCCTGGGTCCACATTCTCGTAAGTATCTTTTTATTTTGCTCCCCGATTGGGTATGAGGTCTGAGTCTTTGGCAGAGCCGGTTCATATTTTGACCCTGGTGGGTGAGTCCTTAGTGGATCAGGTATTGCGATCTTGCTTAGTGACTATCCAGGGTTATGATACTAGAGTTGATCTTATTCTGCTAGATATGGTTGATTTTGATGTGATTGTGGGTATGGACTGGTTATCCCCCTACCATGCGGTCTTGGATTGCTACGCCAAGACCGTTACTTTATCCATGCCTGGAATTCCCCCAGTGTTGTGGCAGGGTGCTTATAGTCACACACCGACGGGGATCATCTCTTTTATGCGGGCTAGACGGTTGGTTGCTTCTGGGTGTTTAGCTTATTTGGCCTATGTGAGAGATGTGAGTAGGGAGGGCCATTCAGTTGACTCAGTTCATGTGGTTAGAGAGTTTGCAGATGTGTTCCCTACAGACCTACTTGGCCTACCCCCAGATCGTGACATTGATTTTGCCATAGATTTGGAGCCCGACACCCGTCCTTTTTCTATTCCGCCTTACCGGATGGCTACTGTAGAGCTCAGGGAGCTCAGTGTTCAGTTAGAGGACCTATTAGGTAAGGGGTTCATGCGTCTGAGTGTGTCACCTTGGGGTGCTCCTGTTCTGTTTGTGAAGAAGAAGAATGGGACTATGCGGATGTGCATTGACTACAGACAGCTGAACAAGGTGACGGTGAAGAACCGTTACCCCATGCCTCGTAGTGATGATTTGTTTGATCAGCTTCAGGGTACCGTCGTGTTTTCTAAGATTAATTTGAGGTCCGGGTACCATCAGCTGAGGATTAGGGCAGCAGACATCCCTAAGACTGCATTTAGGACCCGTTATGGCCATTATGAGTTCTTGGTGATATCATTTGGGTTGACTAATGCCCCTGCTGCCTTCATGGACTTGATGACACGTGTGTTCAGGCCATACCTTGATTTATTTGTTATCGTCTTCATTGATGACATACTGGTATATTCGCGGAGCCGAAGTGAGTATGAGCATTATTTGAGGATAGTGCTCCAAACTTTGAGAGATTAGCGGCTTTATGCCAAGTTCTCAAAGTGCGAGTTTTGGCTTGAGTCTGTAGCGTTCTTGGGGCATGTTGTATCCAAAGAGGGCATTATGGTAGATCCGACGAAGATTGAGGCTATTCGTGATTGGGCTAGGCCCACCTCAGTTACTGAGATTCGGAGCTTCGTTGGACTAGCAGGCTACTACAGACGATTTATGGAGGGTTTTTCTACCTTGGCAGCACCTCTGACTCGGTTGACTCGTGTTGATGTTCCCTTTGTTTGGTCAGAGAAGTGTGAGGTGAGCTTTTTGAGGCTCAAGGAGTTATTGACCACCACTCATATATTAACTCTTCTAGTTGAGGGCGAGGGCTTCACAGTTTATTGTGACGCATCTGGCGTTGTTTTGGGTTGTGTATTGATGCAGTAGGGCTGGGTTATTGCTTATGCGTTGAGGCAGCTTAAGATCTATGAGCGCAACTACCCCACTCATGACTTGGAGTTGGCGGCGGTAGTTTTCGCCCTTAAGATTTGGAGGCACTACTTGTATGGAGTTCGATGTGAGATCTATACCGATCATAGGAGTCTTCAGTACATCATGAGCCAGAGAGACCTTAATTCGAGGCAGCGTCGTTGGATTGAGCTCCTGAAGGACTATGACCTCTCTATTATCTACCATCCGGGCAAGGCGAATGTAGTAGCGGATGCCTTGAGCCGGAAGGCGGGGAGTATGGGTAGTCTAGCCTTCCTTTTTGTTTCGGAGTGACAGTTGGCTTTGGACATCCTGTCCTTAGCTAACCGAATGATTAGACTTGATATTTCAGATTATAGACGGGTATTAGCCTATGTGGGAGTTTAGTCGTCTTTGCTAGATCGGATCCGTGGTTGTCAGTTTGAGGATGAGTCTTTGGTGGCACTTAGAGATAGGGTATTAGCAGGTGATGCTAGATAGGCTACCTTAGATTTGGATGGGGTTCTGAGAGTCGATGGCCGATTGTGTGTTTCGAGAGCTGGGGGTTTGATTCAGCTGATCTTGAGCGAGGCCCATGATTCCAGATATTCCATCCATCCAGGCACGACTAAGATGTATCGTGATTTGAGGCAGCATTATTGGTGGAGCGGTATGAGGAGAGATATTGCCGAGCATTTGAGGCCTGGTGGCGAGTTCCAGAGATTACCCATTCCGGAGTAAAAGTGGGAGCGTATCACTATGGACTTCATTGTGGGGTTGCCTCGGACTTCTAGAGGTGTTGACAGTATTTGGGTCATCGTGGATCGATTGACCAAGTCAGCACACTTCCTTCCTGTTCACACTACTTTCAGTGCCGATAAGTTGGCTCGTATCTACATTAGGGAGGTGGTTCGTCTTCATGGCGTGCCTATTTCTATCATTTCAGACTGGGGTTCATAGTTTACTTCCAGCTTTTGAAGGGCTTTTCAGGAAGAGTTGGGCACCCGTGTCCACCTTAGCACAACTTTTCACCCACATACGGATGGCCAGTTGGAGCATACTATTCAGGTCCTTGAGGATATGTTGCGGGCCTGTGTTATGGATTTTGGAGATCAGTGGGACCAGTTCTTGCCTTTGGCGGAGTTTGCGTACAACAACAGCTACCACACTAGTATTCAGATGGCCCCATTCGAGGCCTTATATGGTAGGCGTTGTCGCTCTCCAGTTGGTTGGTTTGAGTCTACAGAGCCTAGGCCGCGTGGTACAAATTTGCTTCAGGAGGCCTTGGATCAGGTGAGGGTGATTCAGGATAGGCTCAGGACAGCTCAGAGTAGACATCAGAGTTACGCGGATCATAGGCGTCGACCGTTGAGGTTTGCAGTTGGTGACCGGGTATTTCTCCGAGTATCGCCCATGAAAGGCGTGATGAGATTCGGGAGGCGAGTCAAGCTTAGCCCCAGGTATATAGGCCCTTTTGAGAGAGCAGTTGGCGAGGTTGCCTATGAGTTAGCTTTACCTCCAACACTATCTGCTATCCACCCAGTTTTCCATGTTTCGATGTTGCGCCGGTATGTTCCAGATGAGTCTCATGTGCTCCAGTATGATTCAGTTGAGTTGGATGATTGTCTGACCTTTATAGAGGAGCCGGTTGTCATTCTAGCCAGAGATGTCAGGCAGTTGCGGTCGAGAGCCATTTCTGTTGTTAAGGTCCGTTAGAGGCATCGTCCAGTCAAAGAGGCTACTTGGGAGACCGAGCAGAAGATGCGAGAGCAGTTTCCCTGCTTGTTTGAGCCTTCAGGTACTTCTTGATCCATTCTTTCGCAGACAAAAGTCATTTTTAGTAGTGGATATTGTAATGACCCTGCTGGTCATTTCTGTGTCTTGCCTTCTATGTGTCGTTTAGAGCGTTCCTGTAGTAACCCCAAGTCATTTATGACTTGCTGAGACTGACAGTTCGGTCACCTGGTCGTTCGTTTGGTTTTGGTGCGAGTTTTTGTGTTTTGGAGCTTATGAACCTTGAACAATTATTTTCGATCAAAAGTTCAAGAAGATGACATCGGAATCCATTTCTGACGATTCCATCAGCTTCGGAAGGGTCATTTTAGGCTAGTAGCATGGTCAGCATGACTCCCGTGGTTTTCAGTGTGAGTCGGTGCGATTAGGCGTTTTAACTTTAAGTTTAAGCCTAAGTTTGACTTTGGTCAACATTTTGAGTAAACGCGCTCGGATGATAATTCTGTCAGCGCGGTTAGCTCCAAAATGTCAAGTTTGGTCTAGATTGACCTTTCTTTTGTGTCTTGAGGTTTTTGATATTTTTCGGAGCTCTTTTGTGGTTTTTGACTTAAATTGACATTTGGGTGTGGGACCCACTTTTTATCAAGATGACCTCGTATGGAAATTTTGACTGTGCCATTGAGTCTGGAATATCGATTTTCTTATGGTTGCTTATTTCATTTGCGTGCACGGGGTTCCGAACGAGATCGGAGCACCCCGTCGGAGTTTTTAGTTTTTGGAAAATTGCAGAAAATCTGCTATAAAATGCAGATTCATTAGCAACATTTCCCAAACTTAAAACCCTCATAACTCTCTCATCTTTCATCCGAATTAGGCGATTCAAAGTGCGGGAGCTTCATTTTTTTGGTGGCTTCGCTGTAGGGTGTTCGGAAGTTGTCGGGTGCGCGTAGTTCGAGGTAAATTTCCCGATAAACCTGACTGATGTACCTTTTTTTGAGCTTTTGTTTTTGGCATATTTGTTTTGGTCATATAACTCATTTTAGCTCGGTTTTGGGTGATTCGAAGTCCCACATGTTGAGAATTGTCGTGGCTTCGTCGTAGAGTGTTCAAGGAGTGCTGGGCACCATTAGATCCTTGTAGATTTTGAGTTTAGATTGCTGCAATGTTGTCTTTTTAGTTGATTAAAGTGTGATTTTCTTGCTTGTTGGTTTTTGCTGCGTTTTGAGCCCCCAATTGTGTTCCATTTTGGAACACAAGTTTGGGGTGTTGTTTAAGGTGTCTTGACAGAGTCAAATTCGGACAGTTCGGTGCGGGTCCCACGATTTTTATTTTGACTCCAAAATTGACCCGTCTTCGTTTTTTGTGATTTTGGTGTCTAAATGACCGTAATGACATTGTGACTCTATTTTTGATAGCGGGGCAGCGTTTCGAGGCCGTTCGAAAAGGGAAAGCTCCAATGAAGTGATTTTGGAGCGCGTGTGATCGGCCTACAGGTAGGCTACAGTTTCCCTCTCTTAGATTGAACTCGAGAATGTGAATGCACGTTGATTAGTTGGGATTTGGGTTGGGTAGTTATTGAATCACGTTTAGCTGTTTAAAAATAATGTTTTCGACTTATTTCGAGAATTATCGGGTAACTGTGAGCATGTTTTGTGTTGTGAATTGGCCGTCCTCGCTATGTGGAGTGCTTGCATGCTTAATTACTATTTATTTGAAGCATGTTGGGCCTTAGTTTAGGTTTGACTAGGGCTTGCCTTAGAAATACATGATTCAGATATGATAGGCTTTACTTTTGCCTCGATGTCGCTCGGCCGGCTTAGATCCCTGTAGACTGGTGTAGTAGACTTGAGTCTGATAGTTTGGGCCTTAGCTAGGCGATACGCTTGCTCTGATTGTAGTTATCCTTATTTTCCCCGATGTTACGACTTCACGAGTTACGTCGGCGACACTAATTCTGCTTCGCGATTTGAATTTGATTTTCGATTCGGTTCCAAGGACTTTCATTGATTGGCTAAGTGTGGATGGCGTTCCACGGACATTATGAGCGTGGATCGATTAGGACTCTTTCAGCAGCTACATTAGCACCTTTATAGAGCATCCAGTTTAAGGTCCGACCTCTATTGCCCAGATACTTATATAGAGCATCCGGTTTAAGGTCCAGCCTCTATTGCCCAGATACTTATATGGAGCATCCGGTTTAAGGTCCGACCTCTATTGCTCAGATACTTATATAGAGCATCCGGTTAGAATTCCGGCCTCAGATACTTGATACTTGTGATTGGTTACTTGGGTACTTCTGGTGAGCATCCGGTTCGAGGTTCGTCCTCCGTACTGTCAGATTCTACTAATTAGGGTTGAGGTTCTGGTTCGATATTCTCTGTTCTTGTGTTCTTATATGCAATTCTCTTTAGTTATAGTTATTCTGTGTACTCGTCGGGCTTATGGGGGTCCGTTCGAGTTTTTATTTAACTTGCGCACGAGTGTACCTTCTGGGTTTATGGGGGTCCAATTAGGTGTAGTTAGCTTATAGATTACTTTAGTTAGTTCTTTCTACACTCGTGTGCATTCCATTGTTAGTTAGATTTTCTTTCTTAACTTCGGTTTGTGTTATTCCTTCTTTTCATATTGCCTTTACTTTTCAAGTTTAGTTGGCCTATGATGCCTATTGGGTACCTGTTGTTTTGGTACTCATGCTACGCTCTGCATCTATTTCGTGATGCAGGTCCGAGCACCAGTGGGCAGCGTTGATCCAGTTTAGAGTAGTCTGATCCGGAGACGAGGGTGAGAACACGTCGTTTTGTACTATTTCAGTCTCCATCTATGTATATAGACTTGTCTTTTACCTTTCAAGACTGTCCATTCTCTGTGGTCGACTTTTGGGACTTGTACTTGTTTTGTTAGTAGCTTTGTACTAGTGACTTCCTGGTTCTGGGAGGGATCTTTATTTGTATATATGTTTTGGTTTGCTTCCGCCTGTTTATGTTGTTATCTTAAATTTTACCTACTTTGTTTAGTTTTTGTCCTTAGACCCATTACTTGTTGTTCCGGGTTACGGGATGTCTTACCTACTGGTGGGTTATAGTAGGTGCCATCATGATTCGAGAAATCGGGTCATGACATCTTCTCTATTTGCTTTTTGTCTGCATTAGAGTACTCTTTCGTCATTATGGGAGCTATTATGGATGCTTTATCTATGATTACTGATACACTCAAATTATTCCTCCCTAAAGAAGTATAAGCAATCGTTGTCAAATAAAGAACTCAACTTGTAGGTTGGGGTCGATCCCACGAGGAATATGGTTCATGCTTAAACTTAACTCACTATTATATCTGTTTAGTCAAACTATTTTCGAGACAAGTAAATAAAGGGGTGGGGTTGTAAAAAATTAAGCAAGATTCAAGCTTTGAGTTATCAATATGAGAAACAAACTAGGGTATAGGTGTTCCCCACAAGCTTTTAACGCAATAATCCTAATAATAGTAATCCTTTTTCTAGTGTTTTCCATGCAAAGTTGATAAGTTAGGTATCCCTAAGTGATTGATCCTCCAAATAGGGAATTTCACTACGCACCTTGGTTCGGCTACGAGTGTATACTTTACTAACCCTTACCTTTACCTCAGATTAGACACCACATCAATGTATGACTTAGTTTTTCACCCTCACACCAATTGACATTAGACTATTAGATAGCATCCATTAAATCTCTATTGTTAATTCTTTTCTTATTAACTACCTCTTTGGTCCGACAAGTATAAACGAGGCGAGTTCTAACGTTGGCCACTGTTAAAAAGACTTCTAAGCTAAATAATTAACAATACATGCATAAACACTATTCAAGAATTACTTAGTTATTATTCATACTTTGTTAATTGCTCGTGGTTCCCACAACCCTAGTTGTGGATTTAGCTACTCATGTTTGAAAGAACACAATTCATAATTGGGTAAAAAGAATTCATGAACTTACAAGAAGAATTGATGAAACCCCAAATCTTCAATTGAAATTCAAAGTCAAAATCTTATAAAACGAAATCCGAAAAATTAATTGCTAAGAGTTTGCAAATTAATCCCCAAAAATTCAAACTTAGAAGTATACAACAATGTCTAAACACCAAAAATGAGGTCTATAACTCCTATTTATAGAAAACAAGTCCTAAATAAAAAGGAAACAAAATAAGGAAATAAGTTGTCTTGAATGCGGCTTCAGTTGACGACTCGACCTATGGACTGTGGGTCGACCTACGGTCCGTAGGTCCCCTTCCGTGGCTCCATACTAAGGATTTTTCATCAGGTACTGGAACTTCAACTCTCTGAATCCATCGACGGATGTCTATGACGTCCCATGGGTCGACCTACGGTCCGTCAGTTGCTTCTTAGTTCCACACTTAGTCACAATTCCCTGATGCTCCATCTACGACTGCCCAACGACGGTTCGTGGATCACTCCGTGGGTGGCTCCTTCTGCATAATTTCATATCTCATCTCCATCAATTGCATTCCAAGCTTATTTCCTGCAATTATTAGACACAAAACATCAATTCTAATCACAAAATGGCCTAAGACACACACAAACTCTAAGTGAAACGTATCAAAAATATTGTAAACTCACGGTATATCAACACCCTCAACTTAAACTTGTTGTTTGTCCTCAAGCGACACACTAAAACTCTAAACGACACTTATGTAGAAGCAAACATACAAACTCAAGCAATCACATGGCCTTTTCAATCCATTCTATTTCCTTAGTGCAAATCTTTTCATTTAGACTCAACAAGCTAGCTCATACGGATCAAAACATGACATAGATCGACCAATATACATCACAACATACACCTTTTCACAATAACCAAGGTATCAATTTTCCAACAATGTAACTAGTGCCCTCACTTAAAAAAAAATCCTTTTTCACACACAATAGATATGACTTTCAAGTTTAAGGATTCATTCAACACTCACGCTGAGAAGTGACTTCAAGTACAATTAGTTCTCAATACCATAGGCTTGCCCTTATTTTCACTGCTTAGACTCTCCAAACTAGGTGCTAGGATCACTATAGGACTTTCTTAGTTTGTAACGTAGGCTCAGGGTCAGGTAGGGTACATGTGAGTACTTTTTAGTGACTTTTTGCCCTCCTTGACATTACATTGGCTTTTTACCTCTCTTCTCAACCAATTCTTGACATTTTTTTATTTTTCTGCTCTTTCCCTTGATTCTTTTTCGCACAGATGTGACTTTTGACTTTATAACTCTTATTTTTCACTTTCTTCTTTTTCTTTCACTTTATTTTTCTTTATTTCTTTTAGCACTTTTGTTACTCATCTTTTTGCTTCTTTTGCACAAAGTCACATCTTTTTCTATTTTTTTTTTCTCTCTTCAACACAAAACTCTTTTCATACCCTTTTTCTTTTTGCTTTCCTTTTTCATAGCCACCCTCAACTTATGTATTTTGCATGAGTTGAGGTGCACAATATCCGATGTTGGACCAGGGCCAAGATCAAGGTAACTTTTTGAATTAGTCACCCTCAACTTAGGCTTTTGGCCTAAGTGGCCTAAGTCAAGGTTCACATGTCCAAGGAGGGACCGGGGCCAAGACAATTGTTTAAGGGAAGGTGAATTAGGTGTATTGAAAGAAGTGGTCTACATTTGGCTCAAACATTTTTGGATCAAACGGAACATCTATTTCTTTTTGGTTGAATTATTTAGGCTTGAGTGGACTTATTTGAACAAGGGCCTATGATTATTTCCCAACTTCTAGCCTAGATTATCTTAGTAGGACCAATGGGGGCAAGGTTTAGATTGGCACACACTGTATGAACATTCAAACTTTTCTCACACACACTTTGCAGATTGTTTCATTATCAGATTATTAGATTACCCAGTTCAAGTTTTAGCTTAAGTCATGAGGTCAAATTGGTTCCTTATCATGTCATATTGAGATCCAGCACATTCAACTCATCAAACCTAAAGATCTAGCACATTTCAAACTTTTTTTGGACGGGTATCAACTTTTTATGCTTTTTATGCGATCATGCTTTCATTTTTCTACTTACTTCTACACATACATTCCTAAACATGCCGGTTCAACAGAAAGTAAAACAGTCTCTTGGGGAAAAAGAACATAGGAAAGAAAACCCAAGAGAGGATTATGAGTTTTCTTACTCAGAATTCACCCTATCTCTCACAATCCATTTACCCCACCCCTAACAAAATAAGGTGCAATTCCCCAATGCACAAAAATCAAAAGTAAAACATAAGGTGAAGCAAACCTGTGGTGCATATGCGCCGAAGAGCTCTCAAGAAACGGGTGGGTCCAATTTCCCAGCGCCTGCTGAATCAACTCTAGGAATGCTATCAGTAGAGCTATCATCAACTAATGTAGCACTCTTAGTAGTGCTCAAATTGCTAGATGGTCAAATATCCACCTCACGGGCCCACTGCTGTCTCCTCTCCTCATCAAGTATAGATGCCCTCTAGGCCTCTTCAAATTGCTGGTGCTCTTTCTTCTTCAAACGTCGAGCCTCCTCAGTATCAGCAGTGCGGTTGGAGCAGGGGCGCTTCTCAGAAGTACGGGAAGGGTCTAGTGAAGAGGTGGTACTGCCGCTAGAACTAGAGCCAGAATGCAATTCTGAGCCAATCGGTGCTCCAATCTGTATGGCCCCCTCCTCAGATTGGGGGCAGTGACCACGTCGGAGCAAACTTATTAGGCTTGGTTTCTGGTAGTGCAGTGGACAGTGGGGGAGATTCTAGTGGTGGGAGGAATGTAATGTGTGTCATCCGTGTCCTCCTGAATGATCAGACATCGCGAAGGACCGACATATTTGGACTTGCCCTTAGCGGCATAGGTTGGAGCTTGCTTGGGGGCCATGGTACCTTTGGAGGCTTAGTTAGTACCAAAAGAATTCAAAAAGACTCATGGAAAAATTTTAGAACAAGAATCGGACCCAAACAAAAACTCAAATTTTTTTTTGGACAATAGCTGAACTGTCGACCCATGGTGGGAACCTATGGTCCGTCGATGGAACGACGATCCATGGGTCCCCTCCGCAGGTCAGAGTACCTAAAGTTGGGTCTCTAATTTGGGAACCACGGATGTGTAGAACGGTCTGTCGATCAAACGACGGACCGTAGTCCACACCGTGGTTCCATACTTACACGAATTTTATGTACGACTGACCCACAATCCCTCTACCTATGGTCCGTAGGTTGACCTACGGTCCGTGAGTGAGGTTCGTAGGTCAGTTCTATGCCAGACATTGATATACCGTGAGTTTACGGTATTTCTAATACATTTCACTTACAAGTTGTGTGTGTCTAGGGCCTTTTCATATTGGTTTTTATGTATTTTTATCATGTTTTGCAAGAAAGGTGTTCAGGTGATGAAGTATAGAGACAACTGAAAGAAATGCAGAACCAGGGCATTCACGGAGGTGATCTACGGACCGTAGGTCCATCCACGGTCCGTAGGTGATGACCGTAGATCAGCAGGCATGGTCTTGAGGACAAATCAGGGAAATCTGACTAAGTGTGGAACCACGGTACCCATTGACGGTCCGTAGATTGATCTACGGACC
>JAJOOR010024574.1:0-16822 GCA_036250505.1 Solanum acaule | reverse complement strand
CATGTTGTTGCAGGAAGAATGTGAATTAGTCAAGATTGATATCAATTGCCATATACAAGGTGATGTTGTCTTGGAATGTATTAGCTTGCACGATGACCGGGAAATAATGATGTTTCGAACCATGTTTAACACATCTTTTATTCAGTCAAACATTCTGATACTTAACAGTGATGAAGTTGATACAATGTGGGATGCTAAGGATCAATTTCCAAAAGACTTTAGAATTGAGGTATCACTATTCTCCCTACATTCACTTTTCTGTTATCTTTATGTTCGCTCTATCAAAAAGCATAACAGTTTACTATTATGCACGGGACGAAGGTTCTTTTTTCAGACATGGATGTTGCTGCTTCTGTAGTCCCTGTTGATTTGTCTTGTTTTGAGAAGAAGGATGGCCTTCCAGTGGAGGCATTAGCTAAAGTTCAGGAAATCATTAGCAGTGCCGATTGGCTAAATCAAAAGGGTGATGCTGCTGGAAATATGCTCCAACAAATAATTGAATCAAATTTGATCCCAGAAAAGTTGGGATCTCCACCTGAGACAATAGTCACTACCAAGCTCATTGATCAAGCTACTTTGGAGAACCCTCAAGAGAGGCAAAAACCTGCAGCATTAGAGAATAATGCTAAGGGCTTGACACAGTCTACTTTGGAGCAGCAGGTTGGGTCATCCTCTGAAGCATACCGTAGCAACAAACAAGATGCTGTGTTTCAGCTTGTTGAAACCAAAGGTAAGATGAAAATGTCATACTTGCAACCATTAATCTCTCTTTCATAACCTTCTCCTATTGGCACTAGTGTAAAATCTAGTGCTCAATTTTCAGATTGTTGGAAAAAAGGCATAATACATAAAGAAACACTCAAACTTGACCTCATTGGCAAGTAAGTATTGCATCTTTGTGAGTGTACATCTAGACACCTCAACTAATAACTAAACACTTCACAACTCGTCCTTACTGTGTCTCGTGGACACCCGGTGCTGATGTGGCATATAAATTTTAGAGGTATCTAGATGGTTATTTTGTAAGTTGGAGTGTTCAACTGACAAGGTGGAGACGAGTTGAGGTGTCTAGATGTGCATAGTCAAATTTGGAGTGTTTACTCTCCAGTTGTGGCCAAGTTTGAGTGTAGTTATATATTATGTTAAAGAAAAACTGAGATGAAAATATTAAAGTTGCAGTCATCAATCTCTTTTCAAATGCTTACTTCTACTGGTTTTAGTGTAGAATCTAGTGTTTCTGTTACATCACCACCAGTGTCACCTCATGAAAGCAAAACAGTGGAACATCCTTCACTTCATGGAAAAGAATGTGGTAAGCTGAAAGAAGTTTCTTCTCTATCTGAAATCAAGGACCGACCACTCATGACAAATGTCCTCATGTCGCCTACTCCTCCACCTTTACTGACAAAGGATCAAGGTATAGTCACTGGAAAGCCTCTATCTCCTGCTCCAACGCCACCAGCACTACTCACACCACTCAAGGATAAATTGGATGTACCTTCTCCATCGCAGCCTACTCCTCCCAGAGACCAAAGTACTAATTCTATATATTTGAAAGATGATGCAACTACAGTATCTCAACCTGACACATCATTGCTTCCTCTTGGGATGCCTTTAAGTCCATGTGAGAATGACATTATTGCCAAAATGGAACCTTCTCTGCCTACTTTCCCTTCTGGGAGTCCTTCTCCATCAGGCCCCATACCCCCCAATATCAAACATTTAGAAGAAAAGTTGGTCAGTAAGAATGGGACGTCACCCTCGCCACCACCTCTACCTCATTTACTCCCTGTGTTGAAGGAGAATTCTGCTTTTGTGTGTGGAACTCCTCAAACTTCAGCTCCTCCTACACCACCTTTGAGGCAAAATTTAACTTTCAGTGGTGGATCCTCACCACCACCACCGCCATCACTGCCTCCACCAACACCTAGTTCTTCCCCATGCCTGTTACTTACAACCCCTGGGTTGAACAAGAATTGTTCCTCAATAAGTGGACCACCTCAACCTCCATCTCCACCTACCCTGCCTTTGAAGGAAAGACTAGTTTCCAAAGGTGGAATGCTACTGCCTCCGCCTCCACCTCCACCTCCACCGCTTCCTGAGCAGCCTGTGAAGGAGGATTTTTCTCTAATCGAAAAACCCTGTCCACCTCCACCTCCACCTCCACCACTTCCTGAGCAGCTTGTGAAGGAGGATTTTTCTCTAACCGAAAAACCCTGTCCACCTCCTTTGCCTTCATCACAGGCTTCTAAGCCTACAGAGGTATATGCAGTACCACCATCACCACCTCCTCCTTTGTTGGTTTCATCTCTCAAGGATAACAACAATCTCCCAAAGACTGTTCCTTCTGTTCCTCCTCCTCCTGTTCCTTTCCCTAAGGTGAATAATATGCCTGCTTCTCCATCTCCAACCCCTCCTATTGCTCCTCCATCTAGCAAAAATTACCGACGGATGTTGTCTAGCACTATGACTTCAAGAAGCAATTCAACAAAGAAGTTGAAGCCATTGCATTGGTTAAATATAAGTAGAGCAGTCCAAGGAAGTTTTTGGGCTGAAATTGAAAAAAGTAGCTATGCCTCCAAGTAGGTTTTGGACATATTGTTTATGCGCCCATGTGGTCAACTCCTTTTTCCAGAGTACAATGTCTCATTTACTTCTCTGCATTTATGTTTTATAGGTCATCTGTGATTGATATGCCAGAACTTGTATATTTCTTCTCTGTTCAAAATTTAGACCAAGTCGGTTCAGGAAGGAACGGGAATTCAAAGACCAAATTTGGACAGAAGCTTCAGAAAGTGCAGCTGGTGACTCTTCTATCTAAATTTTATTTATTTATATGCACAAAATGTTTTCCTGAAATTTATTAAAATCCCTTTGCACCATTCCATTGTTTGACATAAACATTAATAGCTTAATTTTAAAAAAAAAAATTGATAAGCTACTTGAAGTTCTTAACTAATATAATTATGCACTTTCTGAACAAAATTTCTTAAGCTCTTATACTTGATTATCTTCCTAATGCATCTTACTCGTTCATCCCCGTCTGTTACACCATTTCATGTTTTACATGAGGTCATTTCCAGTTTGGAGAGCTTTTAGCTTAACAAATTGTGATTATATATATAATGGGATTGGAAGTATTATCTATAGATGAGGTTTCATTAAGTATAACCGCTGACCAAGCACATTTGTTATATCAAAACCTAAGCTTGTAACACCAAGCAATACTGTACAACGTCATGGTTGCAATATCATATCTTTCTATTGTGCCAGCATCTTGAAAGATTAAATGTTTACCAGTTACTGTTGTTGCATTAACTTGAAACCTTTCCTATGCTCCCTGCCAAGCACAAGTATTAAAAACCACAATAAATCCTAGTTGGATTTTCAAGGATAGCAAGTTCTTGCAATCATATGGTTTCTGTGATTGTTCTGTTGTTTACTTGAATCATTCTTAAATTTACTGAATATAACAAAATATTAAGTGTATAAAGAACTGCAGCTCCATTTTATAGGACACCAAAATTTTATGCCACTTAGACAGTTAGTGTGATCAGTTTCTTGAAAAAAGGAACAGGCTGACTTATACCCTGATTATTAGTATATAGTAATGTTTTGCATGTCATATGCTAGTATCTAATCGCTGATTGCATCTCTAGTTGATATATATCCCTCTTATGTTAGTAGATAAGCACATTCTCATTCACAAAAGTAAATGCAGGATATCACTCATATTCTGACTAACAGTTTATTGATCCTCTAAATTACTAAGCTCTACAGATAAATTTAATTTCTTGGTTATTTGAATTAGATGTTTTCTTTTAATGACATGTCACTGGTTAGATAAATTATATTTAAGAATTTTGCTTCCTAATGTTTTGAAACAACTGATCAAAATGCAATCTTGTTAAACAATTTGTACCATTGTATAAATCCCTCTTACCTGATACTTGTATTGTACTGTCTGACGCTACTGGAGTTCTCTCCTGATGAATAGCTGGAAAGAGAAGACGAACTGTGATACTAGCTCTAACACAACGTTGTACGAAGATAATTTATCTTAATCCTTTTTACTTTTCTGTAGGTTGATCATAGACGGGCTTATAATTGTGAAATTATGCTTTCTAAGGTGAAGATACCACTGCACGACATGCTGGTAAGCAAAATTCATCTGCATATATTGGATATATTTTTTTGGCACAGCTTGATTGGTGTAGAAAAATTTCCCCGAGTAAAGCTTCATGAACCATATGTTTGTATTTATCTGTGCATATTTGAATGATTAATATTTCCTTCTCCATGGCTTCAGTAAGATTGGTGATGTTTGCCCAATAATTCTTTTACCATTTTAAGGTCTCAATCAACTTGGAATCACTTCTGTATTGTTTTATAGTTAAATACATTTAATTTAGAGAAAATGGTCAAAAATACACCTGAGGTGCCACATTTTTGTGAGTTTCCTACCTGAATTATCAAGTGTTCATTTTTCCTACATGTAGTCTTGAAATGTCACGAACTACTTATCACAGCACACCTGAACTATCAGTTGTTCCGTTTTCCTACCTTAACGATGGTGATAGTACAAGTAAGAAAAGGGAACAACTGATAGTACATGTATGTTTTGATATACAGTTGGTGATAGTTTATGTAGAAAAAGTAAACACTTAATAGTTCAGGTAGGAAACTCGCAAAAACGTGATACTTTAGGTGTGTATTTGTCCTTTAACTCTTCAATTTATTTTCACTTTTGATGCTCCTTCTTAGTGATGTTACTCTTCTTTTCATCATTGTTCCTAGTCTATTAATCTATGTAGCTTCTCATTGATTTCTGTTAATCCTTCTATATGTTGAACTAACCTTTACTATGTAACCTGTTGAAAATTGAATGCTGGCTCTGTTGTTATCTTATTCGACTTTGATATTTGTGATAGACTTCAGTGCTTGCTTTGGAAGATTCAGCATTAGATATTGATCAGGTGGAGAACCTGATTAAGTTTTGCCCAACAAAAGAGGAAATCGAAGTGCTCAAGGTAAGAAATGATTCCACAAGAGAAATGTAATAAGATATATTACTCAATGCATATCGGAATGTTGTTGACAAACTCATTTATCCAACGTTTCTATTGCAGGGTTATAAAGGAGAAAAAGAGAAGTTGGGTAGATGTGAACAGGTCTGCCAATGCCATTCTGAATAACCTTATCTTGATTCTTGATATCAGTTTCTCTTTCAGGGACTTTTTCCTGTAGTTAACATAATATTTCTATGGCTCTGTAACAGTTTATGTTAGAACTGATGCAAGTCCCACGAATAGAGTCCAAGCTACGGGTTTTCTCATTTACGATTCAGTTTCAATCCCAGGTGAGAGTACAGTGCATCTGCTGCCTGCATTTAGAAGTGTGGGGGTTTCATCTTGCTGAAGGTGTTTTTTTCTTTTCAATGTTTTCAGATTTCTGAGCTAAGGAACAATCTGAATATTGTGAATTCAGCAACTGATCAGGCAATATTTTACTTCTGTTTCTTTGTCTCCCTTTTTGATCAATCTTTTATTACACTCAAATGTTTTCTAACATCCTTGTCTATCCCGTGTCGTTTCAATGTCCTAAGCAGATCAGAGGTTCATCGAAATTGAAAGGGCTTCTGCAGACAATTTTGTATTTGGGAAATGCTCTCAACCAGGGAACTGCAAGAGGTTGGTTGTTATTTGTTTCTTAGTAGAAGCATATTTTGCTCACCATATTTTCCTTATGTCTTATTGCCTTCTTCTTTTGTTTGATTTATAAGAGACAAAGGATGGGAAACCGGGTAGTAGAATTGCAGAATTATACACCTTCTGTTCACTTTTACTTGTCAACTACAGTAAAAATAAATTCATTGATTTTTACTTGTCAACTTTAGCATATCTTAGAAATATTTGTTGTGTGTTTGATTCATGGAATGCTATTCTTATCCATTTGGTGTTTCTTTGAGCAATTATTGTTGTCTTGATGCTACCGGTATAGGGTCTGCTGCTGGGTTCAAGTTGGATAGCCTCCTTAAGCTAACAGACACACGTTCATGGAGCAATATGATGACTCTCATGCATTATCTTTGCAAGGTAAGGATCTTCACTCGGAAAATAGCTTGACGAGATCAGAAAAACAGGGTTATATGCTTGACGAGATCAGAATAACGGGGTTATATGTGACGAGATCATAATAAGATCACTCTCATGCATTTGGTGTGTAGATGTGATGTTTAATGCCAGATTTTTCATCTTGTTGACATCGCTTTACCTCTAACACTTGATCTTAGCAAGCACAATCCTTCTTGACAATCAAGGTTTCTTTAAGGTGGCTATGCAGCATGAAAATTTAAGGTTTTATCTACCTATCAGAGGGAAAAACAAAAAGATGAAAAAACTAAAGGTTTTATCTTGACAAAATGCATGTGAAGTAACTTTTCCTTGTGCTAGTGACAATCATATTTTGCAGAATAGTTCATGATTTTTTTTCCGCCAGATCCTTACGGACAAATTGCCTGAACTACTTGATTTTTCTAAAGATCTTTCCAGCTTGGAACCCGCATTGAAGGTATCTTTACTTGAACCGGCTGATGACATAGTTAATCATTAGACATGGATGGAAATACTGAGTCAATACCATTTTTGTTCAGATACAACTGAAATATTTGGCAGAGGAAATGCAAGCTATTACTAAAGGAATGGAGAAAGTTGTAGACGAGCTGTCCATGTCAGAAAATGATGGACTTATGTCTGAGAATTTCTGTAAGGTAATCTATCTGCTTAACAATCCACAAATATACTGATTCTGTTACATTACAGGCCATTTATGATCGTCTTTGTTATCTAATCACTTTCTTGTTCCAACACGCTGACAGACTCTAATATTTTCTTCTTGGAACCCCTACTACTTAGAGGAGACCAGTATTTGAGATTGTACAATAACGTTATTTTTATAACTGTGGTGTCCGGTTCAGCATTGTACAATTGCAATAAAAAAGTTTTCCTAATTAGCTACACACATTTTGTCAGGATAACAAACAAAAAAAATATTGTAGAACACCGGTGTTCTCATTAGTTTGTGTATCTTCTACTTGCCAGGCTCTGACGGAGTTTCTTAGCTGTGCTGAAGGTGAAGTCAGTTCCTTGGCTCAACTTTTTTCTGATGTGGTATGTCTGTCCTTTTATGGCACAGGTATTTTTGGCCTTATAGTACTTCGACAATATTGACATATTCCTTGTCTGGTGCCTTTTCTTTTGCATGTGACAGGGTAAAAATGTGGATTCGCTGATTATTTATTTTGGAGAAGACCCTGCTCGTTGTCCATTTGAACAAGGTAATATTTAATCAAGGCAACCAAGAGTTTATTACTAAAATGGTCACTGAACTACTAGAATTAGGTGATCAAAGTCACTTTTCTTTCTTTTGTATCGAAAATTCACTTATCTTTGCTATTTTACTCAAAAGGTCATTTTCCTCTTCTTCCTTGCTATACTTTTTGTTCTGTGCACTCGCTACAGATGTTCGACAACATTCATACATCTATCCGATTCCTTTCTGGAGTTCTTTTTTTATTGTTGAAATCAATATTTACAATTATTACTATTTTCAGTCGTGTCAGTAAAAAAGCTGTTAGGAATTTCATATGGATATATCTAATATCTTGTTTCATACTGATATCCTCTAAGTTGTGGTTATTAAAACAATTCTTCTTTAGAATGAGATGATCTTCAGCTTACCCCTATTGTACTTTTTTCTCCTAGTTGTCTCGACGTTAATGAGCTTCCAAAGAATGTTCAATCAAGCCTTAGAGGAAAATCGCAAGCAGCTGGAGTTCGAGAGAAAGAAAGCAGAGAAGGAAGCTAAGGAGAAACAGAGGACAAGTGCTTCAGATCATAAGAAGACTTGAAACTTTGATCATTCAGTATAGTGTGAAATAATGTAATCATATATATGCAGCCCTGCCGGGCTTTGGTTCAACGGTAAAGGTAGTACAATGTGACATGTGTGGTAGGCATACATTACGTGTTTGAGACATGCTGAGGACTGAGGAGGCAAATCTAGTATTTAAGTTGAGAAGGACGGAAGAACGGGCCAGTAATCCACCAAGTTTCGGAGCTGGAGACAGCGGATTTCTCAGCTATCAGAAAGAAAAAATGTAGTCATTTATCAGCCTTGAGCTATGGTTCAACGGTAAAGGTAGTACAGCGTGAGATGTGTGGTAGGTATATGTACATCACGAGTGTGAGTCTTGCTGGGGAGCCAAAGCCTAGTATTTAAGTTGAGAAGGATAGAGGGGTGGGATGGTATTCCACAAAGTCTCCCCGAGCTGGAGACAGCGGATTTTCGTTTTAAAAAGAACAAATGTAGTCATATATCAACATATCAATCAGCATGTGCTCCGGCAGAATAACATCACTGACTTGTCTGCAGACATCACAAAGCTCTCTGAGCTTTTTCACTCGTTCCAGAACTATATTGGAAGTTGTTGCATATCGCAGCAAAGCTTCCCAAGATTGAAGATTTGGGGAGTAAGAAATCAGTTCTTGATGGTGAGCAGTGAACTGGTAAATGATGTACATCTCTGTTAGATTTTCTCGTGTTGGTTGATCAGTGAGTGAACGGTTATCTCCTTACATGGTCTTGGACAGTGCTCACTTCATCAGGTAATTTTTGAGGTTGAGCTAAGGCCCAAGGTTCATTTTCTTAATAGTTTCAAAGTGAAGTATTCCCGTCGATCTTGGGAGTGAAGGCAGTTACTAAATGGTGAAATGGAAAGTGGACATTCTTTTGTGTTGAAAAGTTGGCAATGCACACTGTACAGCTCTCTAACAGGTAAGCTTTCTGTTGATGCTCCTTTTTATTTGTTTCAACTGACCTTTTTTAACACCTCTTTTGTTAAAATAATTGTTTCCAATGTTTCTGCAAAATGTCTAGGAAGTTAGTAAGTGGGCTGGATAACTTCCGGACAATAGTGGAGGTAGGATTTTCACTAAGAGGGTCATCGGTCATCATTATATATAATGTATATACAATACACTTTTATCAGATGATGTTCAGATGAGCCCCTCCTGCGGTTCTGCCCCTCTAGCTTGGCCTCTGCTTCCAAGGTGTGTGAAAAAAGCAAAAATTCACTAGAGATGACATATGCTTCTATTTAAACAATTTTCCGCATATTAATTTTGTTTTTGAACTATTTATGTTTTGTGTTTCCACTCTCCTATTCAATTAATTTATTAATTATTTTTGGCCTACCATACCTTTGTATAAAACCCTCTTTTTCTTTCTCTCTCTTAACTTCTGGATACATCTCTCACCTTTATCATATACATTGCAACTTTGTTTGTGTACAAGGTATCTGGTACAAATGTTATTATTAATACATAACCCCGATTATTTCAAATCTAAATTAGTGTGAAATGATCTATAATTATGTATCATTCGCTATGTATCGAGCGAAAGAGCAATGTATCCGTGAGTTCTGAAATATTTGGGGATGTTGTAATTTAGAGAACTTTTGAAATAGCATGTAATTATCACTCAAATTGTTGAAGTTTCTGTATTTTATACTTTTGGTTATGAACATGGATTGTCTAGATAGTGATTTGGACAGAGGCTGACCAAGTTGTTGGGCCTGGGGTAAATCACAAAGAGGCCCAAGAAGTAGATAGTCTATCTACTTGAGATTCAGATTGAGCGAGGAGCCACGTGATAAAGGGATAAAAGTAATTTTCACATATAGCCACAAAAATCATATTTATATGTTATAGCTATAATTTGCATAATTGTGTTTCATAACAAACATAATATGGCTATTTCGCTATACATATATACAAAAGAAGCAATTGTATAATCTGTTTCGGTATACATATGCAAAAGAATCAATTGTATAATCTGTTTCGGTATACATATACAAAAGAATCAATTGTATAATCTGTTTCGGTATACATATACAAAAGAATCAATTGTATAATATGTGTTTGTATAAAGCAAGAAAGAGAGAAAGACAAAAGAAAACTGGGCGGGGGAAGATTGTATTTGTATAACCATAAGTGTATAGGACGAAAATATATGCATTTGTATTTGTATATACAATTTTCTCTTGCTTTATACAAACACAAACGCAATGTATACATTTGTGTTTGTATAAAGTGAGAGAGGCGAGTGAGAGTGGCAAGCGAGATCTGGAAGAGGGGAGAGAGGGGAACGAAAATATATGTATATATACAATTTTCTATCGCTTTATACAAACACAAACACATTTTATACATTTGTGTTTGTATAAAAGTGAGAGAGGCGAGGGAGACTGCCCAACGAGAACGAGAGTGGCGAGCGAGATTCACCAGGGAGAGAGGCGAAGGCAACAGTTTGCTATGGGGTACAATTAAATCAAACTATGGTTATAGCATTTAATTTGAATTAATAGTTTGCTATTATATACAATTTTCCCTAAAAGGATTGTAGTTTGCGTCTATACACCTTGTTTGGATGGTTATTAGTTATTACCTGTTGTATTATATTGTTAGTTCAAATACAATGTTTGTTTTGATTGTTACTTAAATTTTATTGTTTAAATATATTATTAGGTAATAACCAAAAGACTCATTTTGTGTAACAATCAAATTTGTGTGATTGCGTCGTTACCTTAATAGTTTCTTCTCATTTTGTCTTTACTCATTATTTAATATAATTCTATTTTATCCTCAACCTTACTTTTTCACAGTAGCTCCATCTCGTGCCCTAATTTTCTTGCAGGTTTATCATCAAATTATGGATGCGTGATATAATGTAACAACGGAAAATGATACAATCTATTCAAATATTGTATTCACTAAGACATTACAGTACGATACGATACAACACAACACAACACAATACAATACAATACACTACGATTCATTATGAAACAATACGTATCATGCGTATTGCGGAGTAAAGAATCTAATTTTTCTCATTTCCATTCTCCAAGTGGGTGTTTGGCCATTTTTTGTTGTACGTACCATTTGAGAAAAAGGTTTTCGAAGTGAAAAATGATAATACATAGATAGAGTTACTTTTTTTTTGGTACACTATTCTCTCTGATAATACTTAAATAGGAATTCTAAAATTAGATATTAGATATACTCTAAAATAATTTAAAAGAGTTTATTAATTTAATTGTGAGCCTTAATTAGGCCTATTTGAAGGAGTTTTGCCTTGCTGTTTTGAGAATAGTCTTGTCAGATACAACAAAATATGTAATCCCAGCAACTGTTGAGACAATAAGAGCTTTAGGAGTTGGATTTAGATAGGTTCTTGCCCATGGTAACATCTTCCCAAAAGCAAACTGTATATTTCATAAACATTTGAGACATTATATGTTCAGTACAACGAAAAATATTCGTAAAATAATAACTCATTTTCTAGTGTTTGGTAAACATTTTCCAACCACAACAACATATATATACTAATATATGGATGGGGTCTAGGGAGGGTATTAATTAGTGCATACACAATCTTCTTTAATTTCTATCTTGTAAAAGCGTTTTCGAAAGACAGATTCTTTTCTCAAGTGATAAAGCATACCAAAAACAAAAATGACAAGAAATATAGTAGTAACGATGTCATATTAAAATAAAGGAGATCAGAGGGAACAGTAGCAACAACAGATAATACCAATAGTAAAAAAATTCACTATTTTCTCATTGATATATTTGATTGAATTAGTGAGAAAAGAAAAATATTTAGTTGTTATTCTCAATATTTCATCGAGAATCTATTTTCCTAGTGATTGGTTCAGTGGAAATAGAATTAAAAACTAAACATATTATGTAACACAAAAATTTAATTGATGCACGGTGGGAAAAATCTTTATTTCTAGTAGTGTATGTCATGGTAACTGTATAAAAAAAAACATATAATAATAAAATCAAAAAATAAGATAGGAGAGTAATAACAATAATACTAATAAGAGAAATTAACAACGCTCAACTATCTACTACCCTAATCCTCGACCAATATTAAGGTACCATTTTCCACTAAAAGTAAAAGCACCAACACTCGATTACCTACCACACTTCAAACCTACTACACTTCAAATGTATATATAGATAGTGTAAATCTTACTGTTGGAATGGCAGTAGCAAGTAAAAACAGATACAACAACTGCTGCTTTTGCTCCTGCTACTACTCCTTCTGCATTTATAATCATTTTAATAAAAATAAAAAAATAATCATATAATTAAAAAAACGGATAAAAACCAAAAATACCCCTGTACTATTTGAAAAGAGGAAGAAGAATTTAGGGGAGAATAGATGATTCAATCTTTTTTATTTCTAATGGATCTTGTAATTGGGTTTGGGTCAAGGGATGCCAATATGGGTCGGGTGGGGGTAGGAGATAGTTTGGTGGGTTGGAATTAAATTTATCCAATAAAAAAACGCCACGTAATCATTAATAATAATAATAATTAAAAAATATAAGGTTGTTAGTTTAAAAGATAATAGTGAACTAAAAAGGTTGACTGAGAGATATTTTTAGCCCAATAGATGGATAAGAGATAATTTTAAACCTTTTCGAATAGTACAGGGGTATTTTTGGCCCTTTTCCATTAAAAAAATTAAGTTTTTTTTTTTTGTCGAGGTACAAGCAATAAAGGGGAAAGTACCATGAGAGCAACGCTTAGCCATAGCTAGTTTTTGATCCATTGAAGCCAAATTCACATTCTTGGCCATTTTAATTTTGTATAAAAAAAAATTATACGAATAATAATAATAATAATAATAATAATAATAATAATAATGCTTCTTAATTTATCATGAAATTGATGATTTTGTGAGTGAAGTAAGAAAGAATGTTTATTTATAGGCATTTTGGACAAAAATGTTTGATGGTTTTGTCTAATTTCCAATGTCCCAAGTCACATGTTTTTAGAATAAAGTTCTTTATATTATTATATTGTGACTTTTAGAATTAAGTTCTTTATATTATTATATTTTATGTTTTGGTACTATTATAAATTAGTGTATTTGTAGATTATCCAAGTTCTTGCTGTGGTCGGTTCATTAGATTTTTAATTGTCGGTACATGAATCTATGGTTTTAAAAAAATCTCGTTACGTTACCGACTTTTAAACTTGTTAGAATATTTTATTTAAATTATTAACTAAATTTTTTCAATTAAACTTTTAATAAAGTCAAGTGTTCTCAATTAGACACTTTCAATTCAAAATTTGAATATTTTTATATGTGTGCTCATTCTACTATAAAGTAGCTAAATTAACCGCATAAAATATGTTATATTCTTTAGTTATGTGTATTTGCCTCAATAGTCGTAAAGTAAAATCCCAAATGTTTTTTGCTTGAGATTGATTTGTCTAATGATAGGACATATATTATGTGATTAATCTAACTATATAATATACAAATGAAAACGCACATAGTGATTCTATATCTAAATTAACATAAAGAATTAGATAGTTTAAATCCTCGTATTATAAATGACTTTCATCATATCAAATACACGGATAGGATAAAAAGCACTTCCAAAAGCCAAAAGCCCAAAACAATGGGTACAGCAATGTGGGATCAGATAATGTTTGGTAAAAAAGAAAATATTTCTTCCGTCTTAATTTATATGACGCTAGTAAAATACCAGCGCTTCGCGCGGGAATTTAACATCACGGAATTTATAAAATAATACTTAAAATCTATCAGTCATTAAAACTAAAACACTATATTATCTTACATACAAGATTACGTAGTAACAAACATTAATAATGTAAAGGAAAATGAAAATTATTACATCTTATCATTTATTCTTAATAACATAAGCATAAATTAATGACTGTAAAAATACATACCAGCATCTGTCACATAAGCAATGGTATCAGTGAGCCATTCAACAGGAGCAAAATACATAAATATTTAATTGTGAAGAAGAAGAAGAAGAGGTTCAGAATTTTCGTTGTTTTAAAATGAGAGGAAAATCCCTCTATTCATAGACAACAAATGGTAATGTGAATAAATGTTTATTGTGTCTCATCGGAAAGGTTACAACTATTTGGAAAAGTTGCAACCCTTCGAAAAGGTCACAACCTTTCATAAAAGTCGCAATTCTTCATAAAAGTCGCAACTTTTCATGAAAAGGGAAGGTTAATTTTGAAAATAAATAAATTAAAAGGGAATTCTGGTTTTTGGTGGCGCCAAGTAGGTGGGCCTAAAGTTTTCTTTTATATATATATATATATATATATATATATATATATGATATTATAGCAATCCATATTTGTCGTACGTGTCACTTAGTACGTGGGTGGGTATGGGGTACTTGAAAAAAATTAAATTTCTTTTTGTATGAAAATTATTATTTTTTAAATAAATAATACTAGTAATTTAGGGTTGGGGTGGTGTTAGCATTGGGGTATTAGCAATTTAACATTGATTTAATGCTGTTTTGGCTTTAGGAGACTAAAGTAGATTAAAACTATTTTACTCAAAATATATTTAATCGAATTCATATTTATTCATGTAAAATATGGGTGGATTATAATTCCCAATCAATTTTGGCTCAAACCATTCAAATCCAATCCAACTATTTGATACCACTGAATGCAAATAAAAAGTTTTAAAACAAGTTGAAATTAGAGATTAAATTGGGTTCAATTAAAGATTCTTTTAAAATGTATTAAAGCTTGAATGAGTTGAGATTAAAACCAATTCAAATTATCCTGAGTTCAATCCATAAAATTTTGTACAGGTTGAGCGGGTTACCTATATTTAGACTCACTTTGACACCTCTGTCCCACAATATCAGACAACCGTTGTCGTGAAGCAAAATCATAAAATATTTTAATAAATAATTGATGATAATTCAAACGAGAAGCATAAACACCTCATAGTTCATATATAAAATTTACAAAAAGAAAAATGCTGTTTACTTCAGTGTTTGTTTTACCATTATGTCTTACTACAAATACAACAAGTCAGTTGAGTGTAGCTTGTTCACGTATTGCTTTCTCAATTTGGAAGAGAATTGAGGAGCTTTGACAATAAATACCGTCAGATTTCTCTATAATCAATTATATCTATCTAAACATTCCATTATATCGATGAAGTTCTCTATGAAATTGATTTTTCATCCATAACAATATTTTTATAAAAAAAAAATATATTGAACAAATAACGATATTATAAAAAGATATTAGGGTATTAAAAAGATGTACTTTTTTTTACATAAATAAGAAGGGAAATAAAGAAATTTGGGTCAGATATAAAAGTACTCCATTATTGACAGTTAAAAACATTACTTTGACGTTCAAACGACCAGAAGTAGTACATTAATATAAAAAATATATCTTTTGTAGGTGAAAATTAATACTAATATAGTACGAAAGATTTAAATGTAAATAAAAAACTTCATCATTTTATATTCTTATTAAAAAAAGAAAAAGTAATTGTAAATAGCAAGTGTCGGTGGAAGGAAAAAAAAACAGTTTTTCTATAAATAATAAATCCAAGGGAGCAGCTTCCTGTGACTTAATTTATAGATTGTTGGATTCACATGGCAGAAAAAGGCAAAAGACAAAAATAGTACTGATAAATTTATTATCATATAACTAAAAATTTACGTAATTGATAAATTTATTGTCACGTAATTAAAAAAATTATGAATTTGAATTCTATCTGAAAATAATTATTTTATATAAGTGAATATATCACAAATACAATAATTTACAAGTAAAAATAAAATGAACAAAAATTAATGAATAAATTTTTAGGCTATAAGACGTAGATATCTCGCTTTATATCCCGCATATAACAAAAGTTTACTATATTGTATTTCTCTCTACTTTGTCACGTATAAACAAAATAAAATTATGTATTTATTATTAATAATAGTTTTTAACATAATAAAAACATAAATATCTTTAATAAATAATATCTGATCAAAGCTAAATTTATGAGTTCGATTTTCAAGATTACTATAATATGTGTGGCATGATGTGAGGGAGGGAGAAAATGTTGGATGAGGATAGTAAAATGCGTTGAATCGAAATCATGATTGAATATAACATTTAATTTAATAAAAGAGTTTATTGAGAAAAAATTATAGATTCATTTTGTCTCTGCACCCTTATCTTCTTGGAACAGATGAATATATTTGATACATACAATATTGTCGATAGGTCGGTATATATAGGACAATATAAAATAGGATTTTGTAGCTAGTTTGTCTTTTTATTGCACTAGCATCTTCAATATTTTCAATTATTCGGTACTAGTTAACATGTTGGCGCTTCGCGCGATCATAACAACTATTTTAGAGATAAAATTTTCTTATAAAGTAGCACATACTAAAAAAGAAGAAATATGATCAATACTTAGATAAAAACTTTAAAATGTTTATCATAATTGTTTTAATTTATAAGATACAATTTTCTTATTATTTTGTTGGGGTGAAAAAAATATTTTTTATATTTTGAAAAAAAAATACTAACTTAATTTTCTGCTTAATTTTCTATTTGCCGTTGATCATCAAATGAAAAGTAAATAATTCATCCTCCTCATTTGTTAAAAGAAGGGATGCTTATTTTTTATGAGGAACTACTGAGCTTAGACCTTTTTAAAATCATTCCTCAATATGATTTATTTAACAAAAAATCATACTTGTTAGGTATGGAATATTTTTTAAAAGTCTTTATTTTTTTGCAAGTTAAACTATGAAAAATAACAAAAGGCATGTCAATAGTAATACAAAGGAAAGAACGAATAACTATTTTCTAATCAAATAAAAGATAAATATATAAAATCCTAATAATAAAATTGAAAAGCAATCAATATT
>JAJOOR010024573.1:0-15835 GCA_036250505.1 Solanum acaule | reverse complement strand
CCCCCCATTTATTTTTGGATGTAAGATTTACAAGACGAAATTAATATAAAATTTACAAAATGAAATTCTTGATAATGAGTATTAAAATTGGTAGGGAGATTGATATTTCACACCAAAATTAGAATGTGTTTTTCAAAGTTCTATGTTCTTAACTATTATTAGGATACTTGTTAAATAAGATTCATCACCTTCAAAATTGTGTTTAACTAGGAGGGGGATTCGATATTCGGTTTGGAATTTTTTAAATTTGGAATTCGGTAATTTGATAATTGGTAGTTCAAGGTAGATATCAAATATCAAATTTTTAAATTTTGATTCGGTTATCCGGTAACCAGTAAATTAAATTTTGGTTTGGTACAATATTTGGTAATACCGTATTAAAGTTGTAACTGATTGCATTACAAAGTTAATACTATTTCTCCGATTATTTCTATTTTTATGCGGATGCACGATATAATAGAAGGTCAACAAGTAAGAAGACACAAAGAAAAGTAAATTGATACAACTAAAACACACGTGTTTGAGTTGTTTATGTTTATTCTTTAACTTTCTCTTTGGACTTGAACTAATGAGCAATGTGTTGGATTTTAAAAGGTGTGAATGGAAAATGAAGAGTTGTGACTTTTATGAAGATTTGTGACTTTTATGAAAAATTGTGACTTTTATGAAGAGTTGCGACTTTTATGAAGAGTTGTAACTTTTATGAAAAGTTGTGACTTTTATGAAAGATTATGACCTTTCCGAAAGATTGTGACTTTTCCAAAGGGTTGTGACATTTCCAGTAAGGCACAATAAGAACCTTTTCACACTACCCTTTGTTTTCTATAAATTGAGGGACTTCCTCTCATTTTAAGAGAACCGATTTTCTAGACTTCTTCAACTACTACTAAATCTAGTGTTCTAAGTGTACTTTACTGACGTTGAGTGGTTCGCTGACACCGTAGTTTTAGGTACCGATACACCGATGAGTAAGATCATTCTATCCCGGGAGAATATATTTCATTAACCTCAGGTACTTGAGGGGAATAATTTTTTTAAGTGGACACTGTGCATTCAGTGGTCGCTCGATTTTCTTCTTTAAGAAATATATTTTGTATGTTGTTTCTAATATTCTATTTACTCTACTTGTTTGATTTTCTAGTTCTGAAAATGCTCTTTAAACTTTGTTGTTTCTTTACAAGTTCTTCAAAGTTTTTGTTTTAAGTATCTTAGGAATATAAGATGAACAACAATCTTAATGAAATTACTATACTATTGATATTCCTTCTATTCTACTGATTAAGGGACATCGATCACAGAAGTTAAATATTAATGAACTACTTCTTCAGAATTTGGTGCCTTTTTTAGCAAGGTCGAAGTGAGAATGTACCAAAAAAATTGGTGGTAGTCCAGTTAAAGATTACACCAGGTAACCTTCTTATTATTTATCTAAGGAGGAAACTAGTTTCTAAAAGTTAACTCTTTTGACAATTATCATGTGTGTCTTTGAAAAAACATCTGCAAACCATATGTTTTTGAATGAATTTTCCTTGGCAAATAGTGTTTCCTTTAAAATTCTTTAGTTTGCAGAATGAGATATATATATTTTAGTTTGATAAAATAGTATGTCAAAATGTTATAGTTGGAAGGCTATTTGAAAAGAAAAGCATATCTATTGATAATCTAAGAATATATTTTATTCTGTTTTGAGACTAAAAAAACCTTTTGTAGTTTTGTACTCCGTGTGATTTTGATTGTGTCTGATTTTTTTAGACTAAAAACTTTTGTAGTTTTCTACTCTGGATAAATTAGACTATACAATTGGTTTGAAGAATATGAAAACTTCACCGAATAAGTTAGTGTTAAACTTTTGGTTTTCTATAAGCTTCATTGTTAAATAGAAACAAATTGTACAGAAAATTATGTCTTTATTGTTAGTATTTTAAATATTAAGTGGTATGTCTATTTGTGATAGAGGAAAAAAATCAGTGACTTAGAGTTTGTGAGTTTGTGTCTCTATGGAATGAACTTTGACATTGTGTAAAGATTGTCAAAGAAAATGGAAGCACTATAATTCTTTTGTAGAATAATATTTCAAAAGTGGTTTCATGTTGCCAATGACATTTTGATAATATGAGAAAAAAGAATATGTTGAAAAACTATTTTCAAATACTTGAAAAATATTTTTGAGATCATATTTAAAATGTGGGGGTTCTTTGCTTATGATAAAGATAAAATTAGACTTAGTGTCTAATTTAAATTTGGAGCACAAGATATGAAATTTAATGATACTTTTGTATTATGTTAGACCCAAGAAATTAGAGTATACTTGATATCATGGTCGTTGAGTTTCTCTTTTACTAGTATATGGTGTGACTAGTATGAAATTATCAAATTATATATATACTTGTTCAAAATAATTGTGTTCTTTTATGACAAAATGTCACTTAAAATATTGTGATTTTTCATGAAAAGATATGTCTATTAAAATAAAAGTATTTGTATAGACATGAATATTGGTGAATAGTCATTTGCCATATTTTATAAAAGAAGCATTTTGGACTATATTGCCTTTATTGGACCCGATGAAACTATGTTCATGGGTAGTAGTTCTACAACAATCAAATTGAAAGTTATGGAAAGGTCCTTCTAAAAAGGACATTTGACAAGGTGCTGACTCTAAACAATTTTTGCTTCACACAAAATTGTAAGAAGTAGGAACAAAATATTTGTGAGAAAAAGCTACCTCACGGAGAGCTTTTCAAACTTAATATTTTATTTTGTTCTTACTTGCTTAAGTCAAACTGTTTGTGACATGAACGTTTGGGACATATAAAATGTCAAGTTTGTGTTGAATCTAAGTATGCTAAGCATTCTTATAAATCTATTGAAAGGAATTATAATCCCTTAGAGTTGATTTACACTGACATTTGTGATATGTAGTCAACACCATCTCGTGGTGGAAAAAAGTATCTCATAACTTTTATTGACAATTTCATTAAATACGGTTATGTCTATTTGTTGAATGGTAAGGATGTAGCAATATAAACGTCTAGGCAATATAAAATTGAAGTTGAAATTAGTTGGGGCAAAAGATAAGAAGTGATAGGGATGGAGAATACAAATCTCCTTTTGCAGAAATATGTTTGGAAAGTGGATTTATCCATCAAACTGTTGTCTTATTCACCTCAATTTAATGGAAAACTGAACGTTGAAAGAAATTATGGATGCATTACTTATAAGTTCAGGTTTATCACAAAACTTGTGTGGAGAAATGATCCTTACTGCAAAAGGGAACAACAAAAAGTTGTCTTTTCAGAAAGAAAGCAATTTTCACTACACCAAATTTGGTCTAAGGGCACATCAACTGTAGACAACGCTTAAAAAGTGTTGCCAAAAATACCTAAGGGAACGCTTTCAAGGCGTGACTTTTGTGTAGGGTTTTTGGCAACAAAAACTTTGGCAACACTTTTCAAGTGTGCTCTTTGTAATTATTAGTTACACATTATAAGCGTTGTCAAATCAAAAAATAATTGACAACGCTTATTTATATATATGACAACACTTTTAAGCTATATTTGAAAATTTAAAAACAACACTTTACAAGTATGCCCTATTAAAATTTTGGCTGAAATATTAATATTCCCTGTTGACACTCAATTTTGACTGACCTTTAAATCTTTTGTGAAATGCTATTTGATTAAATACGTATTTTCAAAATATATTTCAAATTTAAAATTTTAGTCGATTTTGTCTAAAATTAGATATTTTAGTACGCATGCTTTATAAAAATTATTGTAAATATTATTAAATTATTCACTTACATTATTTTTATCGACATTTAAACTCGAAATAATTATTTTATTTAAATTTTCTCTAAATCATTTAAATTTTAACCTATTTTATTCTAATTTCTTTCAATTCTAGCCTATTCAATTCTATTTGTATTTCACTTATAGCCAGCCTTTCATTTCAATTCTAGCCAATTCCATTTCAATTTTGGCCATTTCAAATCCATTCCAACTCTCATCTCATCCGTCCATTCCTTTAAATTAAATCCTAGTCGCTCATCTAAATTAGTCCTACGGTTCAAATCGAATCATCAAATCCTTCCTTATTTCAATACTAAAATCCCTAAAACACTCTGATTCTCTTCTCTCCCTATTCACACCAGTGCCGCCCCACCCCTACTCCTCTCCATTTTGCTTCAGCAAGAGCAGCTGCCAGACCGTCGCCCAGCCTCCACCCCTCTCTCTCGTTCTCCTCCCTTTTCCAGCTCTCTTTCCCCGTCGCTCCCCTTCTCTCTCTCTCTCCTCCTTGCTCCGTCTCGTCTCTCCAGCGAACGTCAGTGGCACCCAGCTACTTCAACAATCACCGGCAAGCTCCGGACAGCAGCAGCTCGGGCGAAGGCGAACAACTGGTGAGATCTTTCTCTCCCCCTCGTCTCAACTCCTCCATTCTCCAGCGAGCAAAGTAGTAGCAGCAACGAAACGAACCAGCAGCGAGCAGCTCCGGCAAACTACAGCTCCGACTAAGCGAGAAGCTCTGGCGAGGCTCGAGATTCTGGAATTTTGCACAATATGGGTCTCGACAGATTCGTCCAGGTTTGTCTTTGTTTAATTATTATTTGTCTTCTAAAAAATAGCTTAAATTCGACTATGATTTTTTGCTATATTTTATTAATGTGTACTCAAAATCGATAATAGTTGTGAACCTTGTTTAAGCATGAATCTTGTGTGTAGCATGAGCAATTGAGATTTTTTTTTTGAATGTGCGTGTTATCATAATATATGTGGCGTGTTTAAATTAGATTCAGGTTAGTTCATGGCTTTTCTATCGATTTTTTTTTTGTCATCATGCTTAAACACCTTTGAATTGATTATGTTTGTTCATGATGTAAACTTGATTATTTTCGTGATTATGAACTATTTTGGCTTGAGTCTGATTCTGGGAATAATCAATATATTGCTTATATGATTTCAGATTCTTAATAGTTGGTATTTAATTACTTATGGTAATTTTAGTATGCTAATTGATTCTCATTATTGATTTATGAAGATTGTTACTTGGTACTTATCTTATTAGTGAGCGAATTTCCTCTTTTCTCCAATCATTGGTGTTGCCTTCCTTTTGAAAATGATCTGAGTGAGTTTTACATTGTTGGTTTACTATGTATGTGAAATAATTTGATGTCCTTCCTTTTAAAATATGATGTGATCTGGTCTTGACTATATATAATTGGATTACCCTTAACTGAATCCCTTTGCCTTATTTAAGCTTGATTGGTTCCTTACTTGTGCATATTTGGTAAATAAATAAATAAATAATAAATCTGGATTTGCTCCTCTTTTAGTGAATTTGAAATCTGACTAAACATATCAATACAAGTTCAAGGAGATGATATTCTTATAACATCAATAGATAAATTGTAAACACAACAAATATTTTTAAAAAATAAGGATGCCTTGTAAATATAAGGTCTAAGGTTTACCTCTCACCAAAGTTGTGGTACCTTAGAGTTAATGTGATTGAGGCTCAGGACTTAATTCCCGGTGACAGAAGTAGGTTACCAGAAGTTTACGTGAAGGCCATCCTCGGAAATCAAGAATTGATTACCAAATATTCCATGAGCAAGACTATTAATCCCATGCGGAATGAGGATTTGATTTTTGTAGCAGTAGAACCATTTGAGGAGCATTTGATTTTGAGCATGGAAGATAGGCTTGCACCAAACAAAGATGTAATACTTGGAAAATGTCTTATTCCTTTGCAGTACATTGAGAGGAGGTTGGACGACAGACCTATTAACAGTAAGTGGTATAATCTTGTGAAGCATGTTATTGTTGAGGGTGAAATGTACCTTTTTTTAGTCAATGATTGTTGTAGAATCACTTATTGATGGAGTTAACTCCATTGTTACAGAGATGCATTGTCTACTTATCACATTATGATGAGTTTCTTGTCCAGAAATACTATGATGAATATTTGCAGGTCTTGGACAATGATTGGAAATTTCATAATGTGATGACCAACTTGCATATAAGTATCTTTCAAGGATCTATAAGCTTCCTACTTCTACTTCTCTACACATTCAATTCCTTTTATCTCATGTGGCTAGTGTAAATTCATACTTCTTGGTTGTAAGTTACTGTAATAGAAAAGATTTGAGTCTTGTTTCATTCCTCGTCTTATAAATTGACCTTTCCTACTAAAGTGATCAATTTTTGGATGTCTTATTGTAGTAAAATTTGTTTAAGGTTAGTTGTTACTTTAGCTTCAATGTATTCATTTCGAGTAAAAAGAGTTTGTTTAAGCTCAAATTTATGAGCCACTTGAAGTTGTTCATGTCTTGTGACTTTCAATTCCATATCCGAATAAGTTGTAGTTTGTTATCTTCATTTTTTTTAGATTCTGTCTTTTCCCTTAGCACTTTTTTTTTAGCCAAATCACTTGCATGACATATTAGTTAGCTAAAGATATCTAGTCTGTTGTTTTAGAATTGTTAAGAACATAGTAGTTGAGTTTGTTATTCTACGATTATTGATTATCTCAAGAGACTAACTCCTTCCTTTAAATTGAATGCATTTTGGTGCCTAATTATTGTAGTGTAAATGATGTGTGATTATGAATAAGATTCTCCTGATCAATTTTGTTTGCCTGGTTGTCTGCAAATGTCCAGTTTTCTTCATGTAAAGAGAATCTCAGTTATGATATTCGTTTGTTTATGAATACATCTTTGTTAAAGTATTGGCTTGAAGTGGACTTGGAGGTGGATATAGCTACTGCAATCTCCTATAAATCTGTAAATCTGTAATCTGCTATAAATCTGCAAATCTGCAAATCCGCAATCTGTAAATCCGCAAATCTGCAAATTCACAAATCTGCAATCTGCAATCTGCTGCAATTTGGAAAGACTTGAGCTCTTCTATAACTGCCTAAACTCAAAAAATTCTGGCCAGTTAATTCGAGAATTGCTGCAACAGAACTTCTTGCCTTTTCACTCCAATAAAACTTCTTGCCTCTTCTGCAATCTGATTTGTTGTACATAATTTGTTTTGATTTTATAATTTTATTTTAATGTGTAGGGAAATGGAGGTGATCAAATTTGAAGGATCGCCACAAGCCAATTTGATCTCATTGAAATGGATGATGAAGAGTTTCTGAACTATTGTAAAAGTTTGAATACATTATATTTGATTTTGTGAAATATATTCATTGCTAGAATATATTGAACTATTGTAAGAGTACTTTTTGAACTATTGTGTACACATATTTAGAATATTGCTTTATAAGTATGTGTATGTACACAAGACATACTATCTTTTGAAGTTTATTGCAAATCTATATATTTGAATTACTTATAAGCTAATTTGATGCTTGAGATTAGTTATTGCAAAATAATATTGGTGTTTTTTAATTAGAAATTGTGGCATATAAATCTTTTATAGCCAAAATAATATTACCACACTTAGAAGTGTAGCCATAGGACTGTAAATTGTGGTATGCACATGGGCAAGGACTACACTTCAAAGTGTTGTCATACATAAGATAGAAAAGGCAACACTTTAAAATCGTGGGCAATATGAAAGAAAAGGCCACGCTTGAAAGTGTAGCTGATAAGGCAACACTTTTAAGCGTAGCTGCAAAGTGTGGCCTTTTTGCCTTTTAGGCTAGCTTTTAAGCGTAGCTGATAAGGCAAAAGTGTTGCCTTAAACTCTAAGGTTACGCTTCTTTCGGGCACCCCTGGAAAAGCGTGGCTTAAAGTCAAAAAGTGTGGCCTTTTATCAAAGGCCACACTTTTTCATAGTTTAGACCACACTTTTCTAGGGTGGTTGTAGACATAAAATGTTGTAGTGTTTGTTTGTTCAGGACACAATTTATTCCATATGAGGAATGGAAAGGAAGGAAATTCAACTTGAAATATTTCAAAGAGTGGGGTTGTCCAGCCAAAGTCCAAGTTCCTATACCTAAAAGGATTAAAATAGAACCTAAGACTGTGGACTGTAAAATTAGACTTTAGTAGTCTAATGAAGGCTCTAAAAGACCTTGGAAAGAACCAAATGAGAATGTACTTAATAAAGAGATTCAAAGGCGTAGTAAATGTCAAAGGACATTTGCTTCCTTCAGATCTGATTTCGTAACATTTCCTATGTCTTTTGTGGATTCATTCTTTTGAAAAGATGTTGCAATAGTAAGATTGATTCAATCTTGAGCAACCATAATGGAAGCTAATTGATCTTCCTCCAAGAAATGAACCTTCAAGATCAAATGGATCATCAAAAGGAAAATGAAAGTTGATGGGACTATTGAAAAATATAAGGCTAGATTTGTAGTCAAAGGACACAGACAAAGTGAGGTCTCGATTACTTTGATACATACTTTCCAGTAACAAGGATAACATCTATTAGGGTGTTGAAAGCACTAACGGTCATGCATGATCATGAAATCCATAAAATGGATTTTAAGACAACGTTCTTAAATGAAGAGTTGGAAGAAGACATTTACATGGAACAATCCGAGGGTTTTGTGGTTCTTGGTAAAGAAAAGAAAGTGTGTGAACTTGTTTAGTCACTTTATGAACTAAAACAAACACCCAAACAATGACATAAGAAATTTGACCAACCCATGATAACAAATGGATTAAGAATGATCGAAGTGGTAAATGTCTTTACATTAAAATCACAAGGTCATTGTTTGTTTGTATATTGGTGACATGTTGATCATTAGTAGAGAGGCTAATGACATAAATGCTACTAAAGATATGCTAGAAAGCAACTTTGATATGAAAGATCTTGGAGTTGTTGATGCGATCTTATGTATAAGAATTCTTAGAACTCCATAATGCTTCGCATTGTCACGGTCTCAATACATTGAAAAGATACTTGACTAGTTTAAATATTTGGATTTTAATATTGTCAAGACTCCAATAAATGTGAGCTTTACACTTCAAAAGAATGAAGGTGAAAGTTACTCACAATTGGATTGCTAGAGTATTGGGAAATATGATGTGCATCACAAAGTGTACGCGATCAGATATAGCATGTGCTATTAATAAATTGAGTCTGTTCACAAGTAATCCCAATCACACTCATTGGATGATAATGAAAAGAATTTTGGGGTATTTAAAACATACTCAACACTATGTCTTGCATCATAACAAATATCCAGAAGTATTGAAAGGATATAGTGGTGCAAATTGGATCACCGGAATCAAATGAAGTAAAATCCACAAGTGGATATGTATTTACTCTTGGTAGAGGAGCAGTCTCTTGAAAATCTTCCAAAAAGACATGTATCGCTAGCTCTACAATGATCTTTGAACTAGGTGCTCTAGATAAGGCCGGTGAATAAGTTGAAAGACTCCGGAATTTCTTAATAGATATTCTTTTTTGGCCCAAACCTCTGGCCTGACTATGCATACACTTTGATAGCCAAGATGCAATAGGTAGGGCATGGAGCATGATGTATAACAGAAAGTTCATCATATAAGACATAGCCATAATACTGTTACAAAACTACTCTCTAGTGAAATTATCACAATTGACTATGTAAAGTCAAAGGATAATGTGTCGGACCCACTTACAAAAAGGTTTAACTAGAGAGAAAGTTGAAAGATCATCTAAGGGAATGGGTTTATGGCTTAGGACAAGTCATCATAGCAGTAACTCTACCTAGCAGATTGGAGATCCCAAGAGCTAGGTTCAAGGAGAAAAACAAAGTTGTAACTGACGGTTCGGCATTGTCAACCAACTCAATCGATTTTCATGATGAAGACAATGCTTAGGAACAAGGCTACAACATTAAGGCTTGTTAATGAGTGAATAGAGCTTAAATTTTTTAATGATTTGCTAAGTTTGACAGATATTACCAAATAGTGTATCTACACGATAACACGATTAGAAATCGCCTATGTGAGTGTGAAGTGTAAGCCGATTTAAAGAGGATGATTGAAGCCCATATCTCTATACATTCATGAAACCAGGAGGTGTTCATGGCTGAAACGAACACAACTGTAAGAACCATAAACGGTAAAGGGTTGATTGTGTGACATATGGTTGTCTAGGTATACACCAAAGCTTGATGGTTCAAATATATCAAATCTACCGATTGATCGAGTATATCCGACATATGTTCACTACTGAAAGTTCAAAGGAAAACCTACTTATAACCCATATGCAATTAATTCTTGCTTGTAAAGTACACAAACTTGTCAGTTTCATTGTCTCGAAGTCAGTCCCCATTCATGCAGGGGATTTTTGGGTTTTAAAAGGTGTGAATGAAAATGAAGAGTTGCGACTTTTATGAAGAGTTGTGAATTTTATGAAAAGTTGTGACTTTTATGAAGAATTGTGATTTTTATGAAAATGTGTGACTTAAGTGAAAAGTTGTGACTTTATGAAAAGTTGTGACTTTCATGAAAAGTTGTGACTTTTATGAATGGTTGTGACCTTTCTGAAAGATTGTTGACTTTTCCAAAAGGTTGTGACCTTTCCGGTAAGGCATAATAAGAACATTTTCACACAACCCTTTGTTTTCTATAAATTGAGAGATTTCCTCTCATTTTAAGAGAACCAATTTTCTGAACTTCTTTCACTGTTACTAAATCTAGTATTCTAAGTATATTTTACTGTCGTTGAGTGGTTCGCTAACACCGTGGTTTTAGGTACCGATACACCAGTGAGTAAGATCGTTCTATCCTTGGAGCATATATTCCATTAACCTCGGGTACTTGAGGGGAATAATTTCCTTAAAGGGACACTGTGCATTCAGTGGGCCGGTTTTCTTCTTTAAGAAAAATATTTTGTATATAGTTTCTAATCTGTTTCTGATTCTATTTTCTCTACTGGTTTGATTTTCTAGTTCTGAAAATGCTCTTTAAACTTTGTTGTTGCTTATCAAGTTCTTCAAAGTTTTGTTCCAAGTATCTTAGGAATACAAGATGAACAACACAATGAACATGTTAATATATAACCTTCATTAAGTAAATAATTCGATATTTGAAAAATATCAAATACCAAATTCTACTAATATCTCATACCCAATCCAAACTCGAATACCATAATTCTAACATTTTAGTACTCCCGATTACCATACCAAATACAGAATCATTGATCAGCAAATTATAATTTTTTTTATTCAATTCAATAATTTAATTTTTGATATTTTATGTCCAGCCTTATATTTAACAAATATCACTCATCCAAATGTGCAATTAAGATAATCATATGTTTCTAGAAAAGAAGCAATATTCATAATTTAACAAAGTTAAATTGGCAAATTCTTAGACATTTGTATTAAATCGAACATGAAGTTGAAGCTTGCAATATATTATCACAGTTTTGTTAAAAGTAAACGATACTCCTAATTAAGTATGTAATCAAATAATAATACCAGTGATAACCAAAAGTAATAATCAAATAATTGTTAAGAAAATCAAGTATGATTATTTCTTATGGATTCCCTATATAATTATAGTGATAAAGTTTTTACTTGCAGATAAAAATTAATAGACACACGATGACTTTGTGACAATAACACCATAAGCTTTTAATCAATAACTAATTGTAAAAATTATTATTATTTTCAAATAACTTCACTGAAGAATTTATTATAATAATAGAAAAATGCAAGCAAATTTTTTATACATTATTATAATGTTAAAGAAAATGCAAGTAAATTCTTTGTACATTTATTTATTAGTATTATAATTAGTATTATAATGATAATGATAAAAAGAAAAGCAAGCATAATGGTGTAAATTGTAATTAAACTTTTTAGTTTCTTTCATCCATTTTATCTTCTTTAGTCTTAAAAGAAGAAATAAAAAATTAAATAATATCAACCATTGCATCTCTTTCATTATCCATATAAACGAAAGCAAAAACTGAAAATTTGTCGAAAAAACATAAAGAAGATACATGAGCACTAAATACAAAACAAAATTTATGTATAAAAATCATATGTTCTATTTAATTTTCTATGAAGATGATTACAGACTAAAAGAGAATTGAAATTAATAAAAAATTCAATACATAACTAATAGATACACTTCAAACACGAAAACTCTTTCGCTAGCATATATCAAATGGATCAAAGATTTAGCCTATGTTGGATTTCATACGTACAAATCTTTCTACTGTTTCTTTGTTGCATTAGAAAATTGTAAGAGTTGTGTTTCTTTGTTGCATTAGAAAATTGTAAGAGTTGTACGTTTATTTTCTTCTGTAAGAAATTCAAAAGATGCCAAAATATAAATAAATAAAAAAAAGTGATGAAGATTGATTTGTGAGTTTCTTAATACTAAAATATGAAAAGAAAACATGAAAATTCATTCGTGAACTTTTTAATATTCTTTGTGAATGTGTTTATTTATTTATATATAGTAGGTATATTTTTAAAGTGGAAGTTTTTGTCCGTGTTAAATTTTAAACTATATTGAACAGTTATAATTAAATTTTAAAATTTTAAAAAGTTGGATAGCAATAAAGAAGACAAAATAGGGAAAGCAGTTAGAAGACGTTTATCTTTCAATTCAAACTTTAAGATAACTTTTACATTTTAAAAATTTATTTTAAAAAAATAGGCAGTTAGCATTTTATTAGGAATAAAAATATTCAATTTATTTAAACAAAAAAAAGAGATCAATACAACAATTTTTAAAACCGTTTTTAATTTTTTTTTTTTTAAATGTTTTGTTCTTTAAATTGTTATTTATTATTTAATATATCTACAAATTTTGTGGTGCTGACACGTGGCACTTTTTCTTCTCCTATTATATATAGATAGAAGATGTGACATTATGTAACGATGTAGAATGATATAATATATTCAGACACTGTATTCATTAAGATATACAATACGATACAATATAATATAACATAATACAATACGACACATTATGAACTATTTTCAAAGAATTTACTAAGATATTTTGACAGTACTAATTAATTGGAAAAACCCAACATCAAGAAAAGGTAAGTTTGTCAAATTAAATTTTATTTATTTTAGTAATATATAGGCTAATGATTTTTTTTTTTTACAGAAAATAAAATAAGTGAAGTAACCGTTGGTCAACCACATAAATTCTTTTAATATATATAATATAATAGAGCCAAATTTAAAGAAAGATTTTAAAATTATCCCATTTTTTATGATCCTGTGCAAAATTTGAAAGGTCTAAGTTGCTTTATTTGAATGAAACTAGTTGCTTAATCCTAATGTAATATGGTTTATCAAGACTTAATTATTTTGGACCATATTAACATTGTTATACGCATTTCTTTGAAAACGTGAAAAATTTAGACCACAGTTCATCTCATCATGTTCAATAATTGACACAATCTCAACTTTTCTAAAAAAAGGTATTTTCTAGTACAGTAAAATTTAAGCTAACCTCTTTAGTGCTTGTTTGGATGGCTAAGAAAATCAATTTATAAGTCAAAAGTTAAAAGTTACAAGTGTGATAATCTATTTTTGACTTATTTTTAAATATTTTTAGCCTAAAAATGGATACTTAAAAGTACTTTATAACTTTTCTCAACACCTCAAAAACTTAAAAAAATACTTTAAAATAAAAAATACTTTAAAATAAAAAACACCTAAAAATAAGTTAATCCAAATAGACACTTTTAGTCAGATTTATTTCTTCATAACATATAACTAGGGGTGTGCATCGGTCGGTTCGTTTCAGTTTTATGTATTATCGGTTCGGTTTATTGATTTTCGATTTTTAAATACGCTAAACCAATAACAAACCAATAAGATATTCTTTATCGGTTTTCAGTTTATCAGTTTTTGGTCATTAACGGTTCAGTTTTCGGTTTACCCATAAGAAAATGCTCATAAAATAAATATATGATTTCTCACTTCTCTAACAATTTGGCACGATACAGTGATACAAGCAAATCAGTTGTAAATACTTTGATATAGTGAAACAAGAAATATAATGAGAAATTGCATCAATAAGAGTAGATGTAGTACGAAGGCTACAATAACATGTTTCAACCAAAACATAATATGGAATTTCTGATGTGAAGTAGAAGTACTATGACGTGTGAAGTGTGTAGATCGTAGTGTATAGTACTGATATATTGTCTAGTTATGCTAAATTATTAATATTTAACATTTATGAAAGGTATAGTAGTAACTTACTATCGTCTTAATGTGTTATAGGTTTACCCAATAATCCAATATTAAAAATCGATGTAAAACTGATAAACCAATAATTTTTTTTTTATATAGAACCATTAAGAAGCCGTTAACCCAATAGCAATGACTCAATAACATTTATTTCAATTCAATTTATTTATCGATTCGATTTTTCACACCCCTACCTATAACTCTTTATTACTCGAGCAAATAATCTTCCAAAATAAATAAAGATCTTTGACAGTTCTACAACAGATATGTTGTTTATATTCCATACAAGGTAAAAGGTATATAATATATCACATGCATATATAGTGTTTCTTTTAAAAAAATAATTTTTATGATAGCTAGCATATAAATAAATAATAAATAAATGGAAGGACTAGTTGAACAATAATGAGTTCAATATTTTTGAATAAATAGGGGGCATTACACAAAGTGTTAGACAGAAGGTAGAGAGGCAACCAACAATGGCTATGAGAAATCTCTTAAGCTTCTGCATCTTTTTCCTTATAGCTCTTGCAAATTTGTTTGCTCTTACGAGAGCTGCAATCCCTGCAAAGCGCTTTTATTCTCCATTTAATCGAACTAGCTTCCCTCCCGATTTTGTTTTTGGCGCTTCATCAGCTGCTTATCAGGTAGTACTCCTATAATATACTCTTTTCTTCACCCACACGCTCGGAACTATATCATCCTTTCAACACTTATTTGAACCGTACGTATATGTTTCTACCACGACCTCAAGTTGATAGAATAATATATAATAACTGACTTCACAAAGCAAAATCTTTTATATATACATTTTTTAGGTCAAAACTATTGTGCTCAGGTGAATTATCCAACAACCTTCCGGATTTGCCCCTCCTTCGTGTGTGTGGGGGCTTAATTTTTGTTCCTCATTCAAGTACCTGAATCATATTTTCTTTTAATTTTATAAAATAGTGAGAATTGAACATACAGCTTAACCATTTTATTTAAGAATTATTAAGCTACTTATGTTTTTATTTATTTATTGGGAAATAGGTCTGAAATATATCCGAACTTTGACCGAAATTGTTGTAACAATACCGAACTTTGGAAAGGACCTTTTACCCCCTGCATTATTTAATAGTGTATTTTAAAGGTATATATGTGTCCACGTGGACATCATAAATATTGCATAATTATAAATAGTAACGTGTCCACGTGGGCACATATATACCTTTAAAATATATTATTAAATAGTGCAGGGGTAAAAGATCCTTCATAAAGTTTGGTATCGTAACAACAATTTTGGCCAAAGTTAGAGTATTTTTTAGATCAATTTCCCTTATTTATTTAAATTGTATATTTAATATTACCTACCTCACACACACATATATACATGCCTTTCTGTGAAATATCGAACTATGTCATTTTTTTAAACAGACTAAAAATGAAAATGAATCATATAAATTGAGACAGACGCACTATTAATATATTTTTTTTGTTTTTGTTTAATGAGCTTTCAGATCGAAGGAGAGGCGCTTAAAGGAGGAAGAGGACCTAGTATATGGGACACTTTCACTCGGCAGCACCCAGGTCTCATCATGAATTAACATAAAATACAACTATAAAAAACAAGTGGGTGTCTAAGAAATATTATCACAAAAATATTTATATGTTTTCTAGCAAAAATATTATGAAGATGAGATAGATGGTTGAGTTCGGGGGGGGGGGGGGGGGGGGG
>JAJOOR010024570.1:0-14258 GCA_036250505.1 Solanum acaule | reverse complement strand
AAATATTATATAAAAGAAAGAAATATTAATAGAAAGAAATAGAAAGTAGAAATAGAAAATATTATATAAAAGAAAGAAATATTAATTAGCCCCACGTGGCAATTTTTGATTGGTTTGGTAGTAGTTGAGGAACCACCACTTCTAAAGTATGACATTTCTAAATAAGAAGTAAAATGAGATACACGTGAATCATCACAAGAAACACCCATCCACCATAAAAAAAAAATCACTTGTATACCATTGTATTTTATGAGATACATTCGTATTTCAAATTTTAAATAAGAAGATATGTATATTATGTGTATTTTCTACTAAATTCAAATTATCGTTATAATTTTTGTAATTTTTTAAAAGTAACATTATATTATTTCGAGTAAATACAGGGGCATATATGCAAGAATGGGTCACCGGGTTCACGTGAACTCATGCTCTCCTCCCAAAATCATATATAGTATATGTGTGAATCCATATTCGAAGAATCATATAGTGCAATGATGATTGGATGAAATTCTCTAAGTGAAGTTAGAATCTTGTTTTATTTTTCTTTCTAAAATTGGGTGACACGTCTCTAAATGGTTATTAGTAGCACTTTATATATATTCACACACCATTTCAATAGATAATACTTAATTCTTGACCTATAAATTAATAATTTTAACAATTTTTAGTGATAAAAACCTATATGTTAAATTGATCAAATGTATATCTTAGATCAACTTTTTCGTAATAGTGAACTCATCCTTTCGAAAACTTGGATACGTCTCTAAGTAATATTGAAACTATATTGGTTGTGTCGTGTAAATTTTTCCTACATTCATTTTATTTTATATTATACCAATTTAAACAAAATAAACCATTCACAAAATCAAAAAGGCATATCACTTCATCATGACAAAATACAAAAACTTTATATGCAAGATGTATATATTTAATATTTAGTTGTTTGGTACAAATACTGAATGTGGCCCATGGTGACAACTTACAATTTATTGTCCCTCCTTTGGAAAATACTTAGAAGACGCAAATTAAATTGAGAATAGACATTATTTTATTACTTATAAACAATATATCTTACTTTCATTTATTCCGTGTAAATATGAATTATCAGAGATAAGTTTTTTTTTTTTTCACGAGATAATGGTAAAATCTGCATATATTCTATTTCAATATGTTGTGGCACATTTTGGCACCAAAATAACTCTAATGGTCTGTTTGACCAAGCTTTTGAGCTTCATTTAATCTTTAGAAGTTGTTTTTAAGAAGCTAAAAAAAGTAATTGTCTCCAAAACAACCATTTGGAAAGAACTTTTGAGAAAATTACAATTAGAAACACTTTATAAAAATTTAATCAAATTCAAGTTACTTTAAATAAATTAAAATTTTAAAGTTTGATCAAACACGCTACAATTCACGACAAAGTTAGGCACATTTTGGTCATGTTCACACTAATAGGAAACAAGTTTACAAGTCAAGTGTCCTTGTTTCCTTGGACCTTCTACTTTCACTCTCAAAGAACGAACTTTTAGGACTATAAAGGTAATATATAAAATTAATTAAAGGCATGTTGTCTTATAATTATCAATTTCTTGTCTAGATATTACGAAGAACTTTCTTACTTTTTGATAAACTGTCCAATTAATTCATCTGTTTTAAGTTGAAACTAAAATTATTTAATTTACTAGTTAAGTCAAGATATTGATAATCTAAGAGGAAATTAATTAGTATTACTAAGATAATGGTAGTAATCAATAACATCTTCTGCCAAAGGCTTAATATTAGTGGTAACTTTAGGTTAAAAGCGAAACTTATTGTTTCAAAATAAGTTGCATCTTAATAAAAAACAGTTAATTGAAAAATCCATAAATATAATATGAGGTTTACTAAATTATTTCAATTTAATAAATGTTTTTTTGAAAATCGAACACTATTAAGCTAATGAAGTATAAGGATATAGTTGGAACATACTAATTTTTGTCTTGAATTTCTAAGGTGACATGTATTTTTGGACAAAGAATTTTGGCTATGATATTACTTATTTTGAAATGAAGAGAGTATCATGTTACAAATATATATAAAAAAATAAAATTAAAATCATGTTTTTTTTCAACATCATTTTTTAATATGACAATTGACAATAGTCCAATAGTTGTATCGATATTTTTGGCACGTTCTTGGTCATGTGTCACACTACTATTTAGGCAACTAACAGTGTAACTTTCACACGTGAGGGATTTTTTTTTTTCACTAAGAACTTATCGTCACTATCTTTTGAGTGCACATAAATCCGTTTCAGTGTAATAGCCCACAAATTACACAGATGTGCAATAAAGTATTATGCAAGTCATACACAATGAGCTCAATCGAGTAATCATGTAAGGATTTCAAATCCGAAATTCTTTATTTTTAAGAAATCACTTGCTCAATCAACTGGATTATTTGTGCAGATGCACACACATGAGATCGTTAACTTTCTCTAATTTGAGTGGATCAAGATCATCCTATTGAAGGGTAGTTGACCATACATTTTTTTCCCTTTCTCACCAATCTCTCTTTTAATTTTCTAAGTGACGGCCTCTTAATTTTCCACAAAACTAGTCTATCCAATTATAATAATATCTTAGGTCTAGAACCTCTTGACCAAACATGCATTATCGACATCTACTACTATATTTGTATATTATATATTAAAAAATATAGTTTTTATAATTTATATATATACTAGTGATGGGACAGCACCGGCCCAATATGTATTCATAAAATTAATTTTTAAAATAATATTAATAAAAAAAAAATTCATTTTCATTTAAAATAAATTTTATATTAAAATATATATATATATATATATATATATAAATCATCTCATTAAATGTAGAATAAATATTATTAATATTGATAATTTCAAGTGTTTATCTCATTCTGATTTTGTAATGTGTTTTAAACTCTTAGATTGGTTTTGGTTTTGGTTTTATCTTTCAGACGGATATAATCACATATTATGGAAATAATACGTTAGTAATTGAAGAATTTTCATTTAACCTCTCTTTTATCACAAATTCGTCCAACTTTGTTATTTGATTAACTCATACTTACATTCTGTGTGCATATATGACAACTTTCTATTTTCTTGTTCTATTTTGAAATAATTAAAAAATTTATGGCCCCTGCGCAAGGATGACACGCACAAATCGAGAAATGATCCAAATTTTTGAAGAAAAAAAAATTAAAAAAATTTATGGATATCTATCTCACATAAAGTATTAGTAGTTAAATTCAAAATTTTAAAATATAATTAATAAAGTTAGTCAAATAAAATAAATCTCTTGGAAATGTTTTTTAGGAGAGTGTCAGGTAAATATGGATTAAGTAAAATAAAACGGAGGAAGTAATATTTGTTAGTTAAACAAAATAAATCTCTCATAAATATTTTTAAGGGAGTGTCAAGTAAAAACAAGGAACAAGTAAAATAAAAACAGAAGGAGTAATATTTTAACAAAAACAACAATCCACATTGCGCAAAAAAATTCATAAATGCCCATGTTGATTACCAATAAACATTTCTTGTATCAAAATATTGGAGATTTTCTGTTTGTTTCTATTGTTATCATAGTTTTAATTTTTAAGTTTTGGGAGGTGGCCAATTCAATGGGATTTTAAAACAATTATAAATTGTTAAAAGATAAGTATGTATAAAGGTAGCAATTGAAAGAGGGCATGTAATGTGTGTAAATTTTATCAGTTATCAATTTTTAAATAATATTATTTCACGTGTTCTAATTATTCTAGCACCGGTAGAATTCCAAGAATTAACTATAATAAAATCACAAATAAATAATAAAAATAAACATGATAAATATAAAATATAAATAAAGCCCATACGAGGCAGTGTATAGCAGTTTTTTATTATTATTTTATAAAGAACATATAGCAATTAAATGAAGAAGTGACAGCCAAGGGGAATAAGCATACAACACAAGCAGACGTGTTAATGGACCATAGAAATTCAAATGATTCCTTCTACTCCTCTAGCTCTAGCCCTCCTTATTGGGATTACTACTATAAAAAGTACTCCCTTCGTTTCACAAAGAATGATCTCCTTTCCTTTTTAGTCAGTTTCAAAAAAATGACCTCTTTCCTTTTTTGGTAACATTTTACTTTTTGCTTTCCACGTGGCATGTTTAAGACCACAAGATTAAGGGCATTTTTGTACATTTGACATAACTTTAATTTAGGACCACAAGATTCAAAAGTCTTCTTTAATTTCTTAAACTTTGTGCCAAGTCAAACCAGACCAATCTTTTTGAAACGAAGGGATTACTATATTTTCATTGAAACTTTCTAGAATTCACCATTTCTAGAAGTGTATGTTTATTATATCTATCTAAAAAGTGAAAATATATAAAAGAAAATAATATAATTCTTGATTTTTCTAAAAAGTCATGCACGCACATTCTCTCTCTCCCCCTTTAACTTCTTCTTTCATCTTGATGACATATTTGACACTCATGAGACTTTGTTTTTCTTTATTGAATTGTCAACTAAGTCCACTTTCAGTCGAAAGTAAATGGAGTAGTTGATTAGTAATGTCAAAATGTGAGTCAAAATATTGTTATATCATATATCTACTATTTATATTGTGGTAAACACACGATTTTTTATAAGCAATATCGATATTTAAAAATAAGTAATTGATATAACAATATTATAAGCACCTTCTTTTCTTTCTCATCTCAAAGTCAACTTTCTCCCCTTTTACTAGTAGTTGAGTGCTATATTAATAAAAATTATTCAAAGCGTATTGATAAAACACAAATCAAGTAAACTACAACAACTTATTATTAATATCACAAAGGAATTAATCATGCTAATTATTAAGTTGTGATGGGTAATTAAGCACTTCTTACAAATATCTTAAAGCTCAGTTTCATAATATATCATCATGTATGTATATATCTTAAGTCGTAGCCACTTGCCATACTTAAATACTTGTAGAAAACTTTTTAAATCATGTTTGACATCTTGTTCTTTTTACTATTCATGTTTAGACCGATGATAAATGAATGAATTGAGTTAAATTTAGACAAATCAAGATTAATTAAAATAATAAATAGACGGATTATTGACCTGTTCAAAAGTTACTTAAAATACGGATCAAAACTCTTCAACTCTCTAGTGTTATCTCAGTTCATGATATTAGTATAATTAATCTTTATTTCTAAGAATTTTCTTTTGATATAAATGTGCACTCACTAGGTCGTATGTAGTGTTTACTTTGGTTTTGAAGCGTGTTATTTGTTTGTAATTGTCAACGAACGCCTATTAATTCCATAGGTTTCCTTTGGTGAACAACGTGTATTAAATTATTAAAAAAAGTCAATTTTTTTGACCCCGACTTTTAAAAACTAATCAATGTTTTTATAGAGTTTAAAATGTTACAAGTAAAATTTTATGACATTAGCTAGAATTTTAAGCGAGACTGAGTACGACCGAACCCACATGCATAATTTAATTTCCATCTCATAGGTTTCCAACATTTAAGTATTTCAAATAAAAAAAGGTTTCACTTTTTATTTACAACGTCACGCTAGTTCGTACTTTAAAAAGGTGTATTTATAGACTATAGTTCACAATTAATTATTTATATGACATATCGAATCCAATTTGTGCTCATATTTTTTGGTACGTTTTTGGTTATTTGTCACACTACTTTTAGCAAAAAAAAACAGTGTAACTTTTACATGTGAGGTCTTTATTCATCCATAAAAACTTAGTTAATTCCTTGAATTTTTCTAATTTTAGTACATAGACTAAAATCATCCTATTTAAGGGTGGCCAATCCTCATAATTTCCACAAAATTAGTCAATCCAATTATCCTATTATCATGTCTAGAACCTTTTGACCAAATATATTATTCTACGTTGAAAATTATCCTGATGGAGTAATTGGCCTAATCATCACTCTAACAAAATATACACACGGTGTGGATCACTCATGTTTGATTTTATGTATAATCAGTTTGGTTTATTGATGTTTGATTTTTTTAAAATATGCTATATTAATAGTCAAATGAATAAGATATTTTTTGTCGGTTTTTTATTTAATCGGTAGGAAAATGTTCATAAAATAATCATATAACTTCTCCAATAATTTGATGCGACAAGACAATAATATAACACTACAAAATGCTCATAAATTAGAAACAATAGTAACTAACATGAATATAAATATTCAAGTGCAACACAAATAAAAGAACTAAGACAATCATATAAATTGAAGGCTAAAGGGCAAATGTAATAACCAATAAAGTATTGTCTCTGTACCTAATTACTTGTCCATTTTGACAAATCAAGAAAGGACAATTTTTTTTACCTATTATATCCTTAATTAATTACTTTGAAAAAAGTAAAACTTTTTGAAAATCCTAAGTTTTTAATTCATCTGCTTCATAATTAATAAAGGTAAAATGGTAAACTTACTATGTTCATAATTGTTTTCTCAGTAGGTGTGTCAATTGAAAAGTGGATAAGTAATTAGGGACAGAGAGAGTATTAATATTACTTATTTATGTAGGGTAACGTGGTAAATTACTATTGTCTTAATGGGTTACGATTTATCCAATAATTCAATATATTAAAAATTAATATCAAATCAGTAACCCAATAATTTTTTTTACACAACCATTAAGATCTCATTAACCCAATAACAATAACTGAATAACATTTTTCAGTTCGGCTTATTGATTAGTTTGATTTTTGCACACTCTTACTTGTCAGACACTTTCAGACATGTTTCTCTTCTTTTTATCAATGATGAATGCAGAGTTTTCATAAAAAAAAAAGTTAATCATGTATATATAATATAATTTACGAAATTTTTTTTCAAATGAACTAATTTGTTCCTTTAGCTCCGCTCTTGCTTATTAGATTTATAAATTATAATGTCTTTTCAAATAATTAAAAAAATATATGAAAGAATTTATTTGATTTTTCTTGTAAGTCATACACACATTCTCTCTATTTTATATTTTTTTTTATATATAAAATATTATTCTGGCATGTTAGTGACATATGTCATGACTCATTTTGGACTTTAATTTTTCAATTGAAAGTAAATACAGTTGATTTTTCTTTCTTTCTTTTTTTCAACAAATTCATCAGTAAAGTAAAAATTGTGTGTTACCTAGATAAGCTCAGTTTATTTTATCATTAATTAACTAATGTCAATTTATGACAAAGAAATGATTAGAACAGCTAGCAGAAGGTCAATTATCTCTTATTTTTTCCATATTGAAGTAATACTCCTTCCATCTATTTTTAATTGTCATATCATATTTTTTAAAAGTCAATTTAACTAATTCAAAGTTAAATTAGACACATTAATTCAATATTTTAAACAAAAAATTTAGATATTCAAAAACTATACGAACAGTACTATAAATTGCAAATTTTTGCAAATCAATATGATGGAAAATACATCTTAAAATGTGAGTCAAAGTTCTTATAGTTTGAATCTAAAAAAATAAATCATGACAATTAAAAGCGGATGGAGGAAGTACTCTCTTAGTTGTTTTTAGTTGTCATAGTTTTCTTTTTGAGAGTCAAACAATATGAATTTTGACTAATATTTTAAGATATATTTCTTTTATTATATTGATATGAAAATAATTACAATTTGTAGTACTTTTTATATAGTTTTTGGATATTTAAATTTTTGTTTTAAAATATGAAATTATTATAATCTAATTTATATTTGAAATTTAATCAAATTGACTCTCTAAAAACTAACATGACAATTAAAAAGGAACGGAGAAAATAATATGTAAAAGCAATATTTTCTTATTAATATGATTGGGCAGGACCAGTCGTACCAGATCAGTCGACTCTTGTGAATTTTAGCCCAAATTTTGTCTACTACAGTCTACAGACACCATGGTCCATGTGTATTCCGTTTCGGATGTATCCCTCCCCTCTCGTATACATTTCTATCTCCTATTGGATATATTTCTCCCATTAAATAATGTATCATTCTCAATTCGTAAGCTATGTATTCGCAGGTTTCCTAATATATCCGAGATCCTATAAATTTAAGGAATTTTTGTAATTTAGGAAAGAATAAGGATATGATGTAATTAGCTCTTAACACTATGAAATTTATATATTTTTTATAAAAAAATATGAAATGTGAAAAAAGTAGTCTGTAACATTTCATTGCGATTGTGTTTTGTTCCTTCCAACACACCTTATTTTTACCCTATCCCTTATCTCATATATCCAGCGCCACACACTCCTGCCCCATCTCTTGTATAGTATGTATCTAAATTATATTCAAGTATTTTAAAATAATATATTTTTACTTATATATCGATAACAAGAAAATAGTAATTTATCAAGTATAACATATAATTTTTAAACCAAAAATAAAATAAAATTTATCAAGCAAATTTAAGTCCATGACATAATAATTTTGTAATCAGTTATGGACAAAAAATATTCCAAACTTCCCCTGTTTCTTTAATTATTTCATCATATGGTGACACAAATAGAATGACACTTATTAGATGACTAACATATATTTGTGTAAACGGAATAAAGCATCAAATTCTAATATTAATGGTATATATTCATATCCCTTTTTACTAATTTAAAACCCCTTTAGACATAAATAATATTTTAATATTTATAAGTCCTAGTTAATTTGCTCATATTAGTACAATAATTTTCTCTATTTGAATTTCAAGTGATATATTTTGAATTTCTTAATGAAAGTGTATCTTATTCAACTAAATTACTAGTTTCATTTCAGTAAAATCTTCAACTTTTCAAAAAATTTGAACAAGTAAGTAAGCGTGCAAATATATTTTGAGTAATAATTGATAAAAATATTCAACTTAAAAGTAAAATTATGTTTAGACAAGCGTTTTTCATTTATAAATAAAATCATAGTTTCGTAAGTAAGGGGAATTTTTCACCTGAATTACTCATCTTCGAAAACTAACAAAACATAGTTTAAAAATGTTCTTTGAAAAAAAAGAGAAGATTTTTGTATGTCCAAATATATTTTTTGTATACTTTTTTACTCAATAAGGACAAAAAAAATTCCAAATTTGATTTCTCTCCTTTTCAATTTATATGACTCATTTTTCATTTTAATCAGTTCCAAAAGAATAATAGATTTCTATAATTAATACTCTAACGATTTAAATTTAAAATGTTTATTTTACCCTTAATGAAATGGTTTATGATCTCTCTCTCACACACACACACACACATATATATATATATATATATATAAATTTAGATCACAAATTTCAAAAATCTTTCCTTTTTTAGAAAACTCCATGTTCAAGTGAAATTGTATCACATAAATTAGGACGAAGATCCTACTTCTATTTAGTTATTTCGTCATATGATGACATAAGATGAATGACACTAAAAAAAAGTAACTTGAGAAACTCCATAGATACTACTAGGAAGGTGGTAAGAAAGCTCATCAAGCCCAAGCCAAAGATTCAGCACAATCTAAAATAGACTATATAAAACCGTAGTATATATCACTTTATAATCAACACAAACCACATATATCATATATTCTATCAAAGACTCTCTAAAGTCTTTCTTCTCAATAATAATAATATTAGACCATGTTTACCTCTTCCACTTTCCAAGAAACAATTAATGTCATTTCTCATCAACATTATCAAACTATAAACCCTAATTCTTTTGCTTTTCATGATCCTCTCATCAACATGAATCAAGATTATGGCCATAACAATAGTAATAATAATAAGTATCAAGATTATGAAAGTTCATTTCTTGATTTGTTAGTTGATGGTGATCAAGAATATTATTCCAATTACTCAAATAATAGCTACAATAATGCTTCAATTTATTCAGAAAATCCCTTCATGCAACAAGAGATAAGTACTAGTACCTATAGTACTAGTGGAAACTCATCATCAGCTAGTTCATTTGATGCCACACCAACACATGTTCACATGAATCATGAGTAAGTGATCACTAAACTACGTAGACAGTACTGAAGTTAGGATTTTGAGTTTATCATTCTGTATTGTAGATAATGCATGTTATTGAGTTCTGACTAAATTATTTATACTTAAAGTGGATCTAGCTATAACTTTTGAGTTCTGTTGAACCTGGAATTGAAGTTGTAGTTCCGTCTCTATAATAAGTAGATAGAGTAATTATAATAGGTATTGATAATTATTCAATGATTTTGATGATTTATTTATTATTTACTTGTTTGTTTGATTTTGATTTGTTTTTAAAGAAATTCAAGCATGGGGATTGAGAAAGAAAAGAAAGGTGAAAAACATGCAATTGCTTTTAGAACAAAGACACAACTTGAGACCTTGGATGATGGATACAAATGGAGGAAATATGGGAAAAAGAAAGTGAAAACCAACATAAATCTAAGGTAAACACTTTTTTATCTACATAACTAATTAACAGAAAAAATAAATAAATAATCCACTTATTTCCTAAATATCGTTGGCCATGAGGAAATAATGTTTCATGCCTTCACTTATATTATGAACTAGAATTATTTCACAAATCATCTTTCAAAACAAATATATTTTTTTTCGTACCAAAGATATCTTTAGTATTTAAAAATATTTTTCAATACTTTAAACTGATAAGTTATTTATAATCAACTAATTCAAGCGAACTTGAAGAATAAAAAGAAAATATTCTTGACGATCTACTTGTTAATTTACAATGGGTATCTTGAAGACTTGACTTGTAAGTCCACCATTAATTTATGCAGATATATGATGCATTTATTCTTGTCAGTTACCTATCAAATTTATTCCAATATATTTTAGATTCTTTTGACCTACTTTGACAACCATTCATTTTATTTATTTCGTATAACTTACCTAAATCACACAAAATGAAATTGAATCGAAGACTTAACAATTTTTTGAAACTCATGTAAACCAAATTGAAAAATAGAATATAAATGATATTAATTAAATATAATTAACATTTTACTTTATTAGTAGCTTTTTGGTTCATCAGAAATACTTTTTTACTCTGTTTTGATAGTTGTACTTCAATAGAAAATATAGAGAACTTGTATAATATATATTATTGTTATATAAATCGAATAATAGTCCACCGAGATGGACTTAACTGAAGTGATGTGACATGAACATTAAGAATTTATATAGTTTGTTGCTTCATTTGATTATCTTGTTGTCGTTATTTTTCATTTAATTCTGCTTTGATTACACTTTGTTTGAGTTGGACGTTTATCAAAAACACTATCTCTAGACTGTACCCCACAACACTTTCTACGTTTTTCAAACCTCACTTGTAATAGAATTATACTGGATATGTTGTTGTTTTATAGTTATCGCAATCTTATTTGGAATTGAAGTATGGGATGAAGAAAAAGGTAAAAATATACTAATGATTTGTTTACAAATTGGGAAATTAAATAGGAATTACTACAAGTGTTCAAATGGAGATTGCAAAGTAAAGAAAAAGGTAGAAAGAGATGGAAATGATTCAAGATATTTGATGACTACATATGAAGGAAAACACAATCATGAAAGTCCCTTCATCATTTACTGCAATGAAAAGCCAGCAAACAACTTTTTGAATGAATCATCTTCTTCCTATTGATCTTCTTGAGAAGAATAATTAAGACTTTTATTAATTTTATAAGAAATATTGTATGTTGTTCTATTTATGTACAATTATTTATATTTATAGAAAGAAAATATAAGTATTTTTTAATCACTCACTTGTGGTACATAATCATGTGTAATGTAGAGATATTATTATGTTGTTGGTTGTTTTTTAATTTATACTTACAAAATATCTATTGTTCAATAACTTATAAGTTATATATATATTGATAGTATAAAAAAAATATTGTTTATGTAATTTATTAGCGATGATAAATTTGTCAATTATTATGGAGGTTACATATTAATTAGATTTTATTTCTTTGTATTTAATAGGGGTTTGAATCTAAGGTCATTAAGTACATTTATTTATATTAAAATTATTTGGCCCGAATATGTCCTAATTATTAAGATCTAGAATCAAATCTTAATTTTATCATCACTTTATCCATAACCATCAATCATTGACTGTCATTATAACCATCACCATTGTTCGCTAACGACCAACCACATTTGCTATCACAATCATCACTGCTAACCAATATTGTTAATTGCTACTAATTTACCATTATATCCACTGTTGTTGACGCCGTCATCACCTTCAACCACTATTATCATTGTGGCAATTCCTATTACCAACTATCTCCGCCATCGCAATTATGGTGCACCATTGCCAACCACCACCAACACCATTATCAACTACCACATTTTTCAGTCGCTTTCAACTACTATTATTAATCAACTCCATCATCACAATTAACTATCACTATGAACACCACAAACATCCATCATCACAACTACCCCAATTACCTTCATATATTCTCTATTTCTCTTTCACGGAAGTAGAAGATAATGTGAGTTTTTGTTTTCATTTATCATAATTCATGAGTGATAATTGATTTTTATGATGAAAAATATTGTATATATTATATTTACTGATTTTGTAAATTAGATTAATCAAAGACATTCAATTATATAATTATATGTCTTCAAATTTAATAGCAATAATGTTAGTATCTCTCAACTTTAACTTGACAATAACCGTGGGCTCACAAGGACCACAGTGACATTAACGGGTCACTTGATTTGCCGTCAAGTTATTTAGAGATTAATAAAATAAAATAAGATATTTAAATGATAATTAATAATATAAGGATTATTTTATGATGATTAATAATAAAATAATTGTTATCCGATGATTAATAATGAATAAAATTGTCACACAGTAGCTTCTTACTTAAAGGATTTTTTAAATTTTTAGATAGACTTTTTCTATTATTCTTAATACACATATTTTTATTTCATATTCTATCCCAAGTAAAATAAAAAAAACTTTCAAAAACATACAATTCAACACCTTGCGCCTACATATCCACATTTTTTATTTTACACCTACATAACAATACATATATAAGTGTATAAAAATGTATCTAACATTTTTATTAGACTTTTTCTATGATTCTTAATAGACATGTTTTATTATTCTTAATATCAAACTTTTTCTACTATTCTTAATAGATATGTTCTTATTTCGTATTCTACTCATGTAAAATAAGAAAAACTATTAAAAATATAGAATTTAACACATTGTGCCTAGTCGTCTACATATTCACTTTTTTAAATTTACACCTACATAACAATTTCACTAATTCGTTAATATGCTTACATTACAATAAATTGTCTACGTCACTAACCCTTAAAATAAACTGAGGGCAGAATTTGTGAGTAATCTTTTTTTTTTTTTTGTAATTTGAATTTTTTCCGTAATTACACTAATTTACATAATGATGTCCAAACACCCCCAACAAATGGTGTCTGAAAAATATCGAAATTGGCGCCGCTTTTCTCTGGTTTCTCTTTCTCTCTCTACAATCCCCTTTCTTCTTTCTTCTGAAAATTGTCAACCCAGATTTGAAATCCCAAATTCCAAAAGGGGAAAACAGGGTTCACTTTTGATTTCTCTTTCGCCATGTCTATTCGTAGAAGAACCTTGCTTAAAGTTATCGTCCTTGGCGATAGTGGGTACGATCCCTTTTCCTCTTCTCAATCTTCATTTCCAATTTTTTTTTTTTTTTTACAATTTTGATAAATTTCTGATCTCCGGCTAGTCATTTGGAAATAATTGGAGTATATAGTGCTAATATAATTTCTCTTTTTTTTTTTTTTTGGTTTACAGGGTTGGTAAAACGTCATTAATGAATCAGTATCCTTTTCTACGACATTGCTAATTGTTGAAGGTCAAGTTTAATTTTTTGTTGAAATAATGAATTGGGTTTTACGAGTATCTCAGTTTTCAGAATTTAGCTAACTTATGAGTATGTATTTGTATTCTTGTTTTAGGTTCTTTTATTTACTGTGTATTTGTTATGATTACTGTTTAGGAGCGCATTGTGTTTTTTTCTTATAATTAAAGTAGTTGTGAATGTGGGTCTTTGACGGTTAGCAAAGATATGTACACAAGAAGTTCAGTCAGCAATATAAAGCTACAATTGGAGCTGATTTCGTGACGAAGGAGCTTCAAATTGATGACAGGCTTGTTACACTCCAAGTGGGTTTCTTGGCTATTGATATTGTGAAAAATGTTTTATGGAATTATGCATTTACTCA
>JAJOOR010024568.1:0-10952 GCA_036250505.1 Solanum acaule | reverse complement strand
CAACTTATTACTTATAAAATTGTGTTAATAATTCATATAATAATTGTCTCAATAAAAGGATGTTTTTCAATGTTGAATTGATAAAATCTTACTTAAAATTAATAATTAAAAAAAAGTGTTTGAAAAATCATTTATATAAAAGATATTAAGTAGTAATTTACATCTAGAAATTTAGAAAAATAAATAGATATAGATAAAATTTATATAGATTTTAGGCCTCTAATAAAAATTTCGCTTTAGGCCACAAATTATGTTGAGCCGCCCCTGCCCGGGTCGTGACATGATGTATATATAATAATATCGCTAAGCCCTTAGTTTTCCAGTTCTTTAACAACCTTTGCATTCTATATTCCCAGATAGTAAATAACCCCATCTCTCTCCCTGACGTTATGGATCCTCTGCTGAAGAATTTGCTCGAGGGCCTTCTCTGTAAAGGTTGGTCTATTTGCCTATTGTATATGATTTTGAATTTCTGGGAATATACTTTTCTTAATTTTGTCATTTCTGTTGTTCCTGGTTATCCTAAAAAGTAGTATGTCATGCAAGATCCGGTACAAAGGATGAATCTCCAGAGTGTTTCTGAACACATGGGTTGTTGGTGATGAAGGTCCCCATCCCTCGGCATTTATGTTGGTGCCAGCGGCAAAAAATGCTCAAGGAAGTATCAGATAGGAATGCAGAGGATACTTTCACTTGATAACTCTTGAACAGAAAGATGTTCTGTGAGTGATGGAATGGTAGCTAGTACAGAGTTATACAAGCAAAAGAACATAGGATAGTAGAGAATGAAAGAATGAATGGTTGAGTAAATTCTGAGCTCAAATAATCTTTTCAATCAAATCCCCATATCATGGAATCAGATATTTTCCCATTAACTAAATTTTGGAATATAAATCAGTCTTAACAAGCACTCTATTTATTTGAAAACTAAATAGATTACTAGAAAAATTTATTTGGAGCGTAAGACTTTATGTGAGATTCTTTCAACAATGTAATTATTTTGAATATTAAGGAGTCAGTTTAGAATCTTTATATTGGATTGGATTAAAAATAAGAAAAAATGGTTGATTTCGTTGAATCAACTGTGGAATATGCTCTTGCTCACGACTCTACTATTTTCATTTTTCGTACTAAAATTTGTATACTGAAAGGCATAATATGAAGGATTTTTTAGATGCTTATATATAATTAAAATGTGTATAAATTATATTTTTTTTAAATATGTGATGCACAAGATAAAAAGGTAAAATAAGCCATAGTAATGAATACCATTATAATAGGTAAAGATAATTAATCCAAAATTTACTAACCCAGTTTTTCCTTTTTTTACCCTGTGACTATTGAGTCAATAGGTGTCTTAGTTAATTGACTATCTAAATTTTTATTTTGTTAATAAGAATTTAATTTCTTTCTTTAAATTTTTCTCCTCGTTTCTTCTTCCATACCTTCATATAATTATTAAAATAAATAAATATATTTTTTTAGAAAAAGAGTAAAGGAATTATCTTACCTATTCAAAAGGTTGATTAGAGTATTATTCTCCATCAGTAAGGAATCGTTTGGTAGGTGTATAAGAATAATGTCAAATAAAATATATTAGTAATGCTAGTATAGGTTATGACAGAGATTATTTCTTATGCATTAGTTGGTTTGGTGTATTAAACATAACATGTACTGGATAATTTTTTTAAAAACTATTTATTTACACCTCCACAAATAACTGATTGAAAGTATGTGAAAAAATGTTTTTAGTGACAATTATATCTTTAACCATGCTAGTGTGTGCATTAAAGACTCTTGCATTGTATATATTAGGGGTGTACATGACCGGATTGGTTCAAGTTTTTCAAATATCAAATCAAATCATTTGTGTCAAATAATTTTTAAATTTATAAACCAAACCAAACTAATAAAACTCGGGTTTTTCAACATCGGATTTTTTCTATTTGGTTTGGGTTTTTCAAATACCAAACCAAACCATTTGTGTCGAATTACTAAACTCTTAAATCAAACTAAACTAATAAACCTTGAATTTTTTGGTAAAATATTCATACAAACATATAATTAACTTGTGCTCCAAATATTTCTTTAGTTCAACCAAAATACAACTACCTAAGGTGTTTTTAAGAAAATAATACAAAATAAGAGATGAGAGATGACACTAAAATATTCAATAAAAAATAATAATGAAATTGCAAAAATAAATATTGCAAATTAATAAGTCATAATGAAAATTATCAGAATTTAAAAATACTAAATCATGCAAAATAAGTCTAATAAGTATTAATTACATGATTAAACATTAAAAAAAAAAAAATTTAACCCAAGTAAAGTCGGGTTTTCTTTTTCAATGCCAAACCAAACCATTAATCGAGTTCTTGATTCGATTTTCGGTTCGATTTTGTACACGCTAAACTTATACCAGGGTTTTCCATTGTCTATACATAAAATAATATCAAATAGAGTGTATAATTAAATTAAGATACACATATTAAAAAAATATACGAAGCAAGATATAAAAAATCCTCTTTTGCTCAGGGGACAGAAAGTCTATAAAATTGATGATGGAGGTGCTACGGAAATATGAAAAGGTGTCGGGACAAATGGTAAATTTGAATAAGAGTTTTTTCTACTTGCATGATAACACTCCACTAATAGTAGGAATGAGACTGAGAAGAATCACTGGAATAAAACAGGGCTCTTTTCCTTTTATTTACCTTGGCTGCCCAGTCTTTTATGGAAGGAAAAAAAAGAGAATATTATGATGAGCTGGTGAGAAAAATTCAAAAGAGACTCATGATATGGCACAACAAATGGTTATCTTATGGAGGCAAGTTCATACTGGTGGCAAATGTGCTCCAATCCATGCCGATATACCTGTTATCGGCTATGAATCCTCCAAAGAAGACTATAGAATGTTTACATCAAATATTTGCTGGTTTTTTCTGGAGCAAAACAGGAGGAGCAAAAAGTAAACATTGGATTGCTTGGAAAGATTTATGTTTTCCAAAATACGAAGGGGGCTTAGGTTTTCGATCTTTGCATGAGGTTACAAAGGCATTGTTCGGAAAGATGTGGTGGAATTTCAGGACATCCACCTTCTTATGGAGCTCCTTCATGTGGAATAAGTACTGCAAAAAACACCACCCAACTATGGCCAATGGGTCAGGAGGCTCTCATACTTGGAGGAAAATGGTACAGGTTCGAGAAGAGATGGAGCATGATATATGGTGGCAGATCAAGGGAGGAGGAATGAGCTTTTGGTTTGACAATTGGACGAAACAAGGTGCGCTTTACTATATTGAAGAACAAGGAAGAGGGGATGAAGAAATTGAAGTCAAAAACTTCATAAGAAATGGCGAATGGGATAGACAAAAGTTGAGAGAGCTGATATCGGCAGAGATGACTGAGTATATTGTGGAAAGCATTGCTCCAAACTTTGAGGAGGGGGCAGTTGATAAGCCATGGTGGATGGGAAATTCAAGTGGGGAATTCACAGTCAAATCAGCATATGACTGTGTAAGGCATAAAAAGGCGGAGGACTGGTGGTGGAGATGTATATGGAGTAAAGGGGTGCCTTTTAAGATTAATTTCCTTTTATGGAGAACCTGGAAAAAGAGAATTGCAACAGAGGATAATCTTAAAAAGATGAGAATAAGTATAGCTTCAAGGTGCTACTGTTGTGAAAGCCATGATCAGGAATCTATAGCCCATCTTTTTCTAACAGCTCCCATAGCCCAAAAGCTATGGAAGCAGTTTGCTTCGTGTGCAGGTGTCCAAATAGAAGAAGGATTACAACACACAATCACACAATGGTGGAGAGCATCACACAAACCAAAATTAAGGGCTATTTTTCAAGCAGTCCCGGCAATTTTGATGTGGGAGCTATGGAAGAGGAGAAATGCAAGGAGACATGGGAGGAATGTAACTTATGAGCAACTCATGCAACAATGTCAGAAAGGAATATTTCAACTACTGAAAGTACTATACCCTTGGATTGACATTCCTACGGACTGGAAATGAGTTGTAGAGGTACTAACGAAGTATAAACCAAAGTTATACCACCACAGAGTCACATGGGAAAAGCCACAATTAGGATGGTTGAAATGCAACACAGATGGAGCGAGTCGAGGAAATCCGGGAGAAAGTTCCTATAGTTTCTGTCTAAGGGATAATCATGGAGATTTGATATATGCAGAAGCACAGAAAATAGGGCAAAGCACATGTATGCAGGCAGAAATTATGGCAATACTTAAGGCCTTAACATATTGTGCAAACAACGACATAACAAACGTGGTTGTGGAATCAGATTCATTAAGCCTAACAAGGATGATCAATAAGGATTGGAAAATACCATGGGAATACACAAAAGAAATAGAGGAGATACATATACTTCAGGGAACAACACATGCAATTATAGTACATGGATATAGAGAAGTAAATCAACTAGCAGACACAATGGCAAATAAAGCATTCATGCAGCAGGAAGGGATTAAGTGGAACAATTTTAATCAACAAACAGTTGACTGCAAGAGAATAATAAACATGGATAAAATAGGCATGCCAACATTGAGGATTAAGACAAGAAGGATCAGCGTGCAGAGGCAGCAAAATGAACAATAATTACAGAGTAGGACATTTTAAGACAACTTGGTTGGTCTTATTTGGACGGCCAGGTGCTCTTTTCCATTTGCTTCTTTTTCACTTTTGGGCTCGTTGGGCCAATGTAAATATTTTTGGTGTTGAATAAATGAGCCCTGAGCTCGCTTAATTGAAAAAAAAATAAAAAAAAATAAAAAGTAATAATTAATACATACATTATTTTTCTAATGCATTCTGCCAAATAATCCTAGGATTCGAAGGAATTAAGTTCAATTTACGAAGATGTAAAGAAGGAATGGAAATATAGTTAGTAGGAAATTCATGCGTAAATGATAGGAACTAGATGAGGTGCTTCTAACATGACAAACTAATTGTTAGATTAGTTAGTGTTTGATTGGTTAGTATTTGAAAAGAGGCATAATATAAGTGTTTATTTAATTTAAAATTAAAAAGGTTTTCAAATTCAAATAAATAATTATTAATAATACACAAAAGTTTGTTCTTAAAGAAAATTCTAGTTATTTTTTTAAAATTCGAATCTCATTGACTTTTTAAAATCGTGGAGTGATTCTGCTAAGACCATCAGTTCAATGATACTATTATTTATGTTATTTCTTACTTTTTTGGATTTCAATTTACTATAGTATTTGTTATTTCTTTTTCTTCAGTTTTCATATTAATTGTTATTGCTATCATTATTTTTACTGTATTTTTTTTCCCTACATATTTGGTATGTTTTACTTGAATCGATAGTTTATTGAAAACATATATATGTATCCTTATAAGGTTGGAATAGGATTGTCACCTTTATCTTCTCCAGACTTCTCTTATGAGATTTTACTATGTATGTTATCATTATTGCTGGCATAAGTAAAGTTATTATTTCATAAATACTTATGTATAAATAATCTAAATAAATATTAAGAGGTTTTTTGAAAATATACTAAGGGCTTGTTTGGAAAGTCAACCTGGTAATTGGATTTAGTGTAATTGGGTATAATTACATTGTTTGTCCTGTTTGATTGGACATGTAATTGGTGTAATTGGCAGGGGGTAATTACACTCTTCAATTCACAGGGAGAGACTGTGAATTGCTGTAATTACATGGTGTAATTACCACATGATTACTTTTTAATTTCTTCTTTTTATTTTTTTGTTTTAATTTTTTTATTTCTATTATTTTAAGTTCTTTTTTTATTTTTATTAATCTAAAAATTTCTAAAAGTTTATTTTTTATTTTATATTATTATATTTCATTCTCTTCTCATTCTCACTCTTACTTCACGTAATTCTATGCAATTTTTTCGTATTATCTATTTCTTTATGTCATGCTTATTTCTCATTAGCATAATTTTATTAGTATTCTAATTTTTAAATTAAAATATCATTTATTGTTAAGTAAGGTTATAGACTTACGATTTTTTTTATTTAAAATAATCATATTTATGTATGCTATGTTGAAATTTGCGATAAGAGTATTATGTTAAATTTTTTGTTTTGAATTTATAACTTACGTTATATTTTCAGTTTCATTTGTTTTAGTAATATTGAATTCATTGTCAAACATTTTAATAATTTATGACATTTTATTTATAGATTAATCTTTTTATCAAACATGCATTTCACGATGTTCGTAGAAACTTTATACTTTTAGTTTTTATGATCAATTCAATTGAAATATATTAAATTGAAAATATATAAAGCAATTATTTTTTCATAATATTAGTTAAGAACATATGTTTATTAATTAATATATATCTTAAATATTTAATTTAATATCATTTATAAAGTTTCTTATTTGTCTAGTATAAATTTTAAATAATTAATTTTTATTTTTAAAATTTTGATATAATTTTATGATTGCAATTGTGCATCCAAAGTCCAAATAAAACATGTGTAATTACACTATGACATTCAAACAAGACATGTATAATTACATTGAGGCAAATAAACAGGTCAATGTAATTATTAGGCTGATAATTACTATCCTAATAATTACACCAAATCCAATTACCAGATGAATTTCTAAACACACCCTAAGAGAAAATGACTAGTTGCATCAAAAGTAGACCACTCAATTCATATTTGGCCCTTAGAGTATCTGCTAAGTGATATTGTTTGCCTGCCCTTTACTAGTGGGGCCTTTATTATTATATTTAGAAATAAAATAGTAAGTAGCTGACGTTACTATCAATTCATATTTGACGGAAAGTTGTTGTTTGGAAAAAAATTGTTTCTCGAAATTCGATCTTATCCTAAGTTACAAGAGATGGTCCAATAAGGGAAAATAACTTATTGGTCCAATTGTGTGCACCAAGCAAATTAATGTCAAACATAAATTGTGCATATAAATTTTTATTTTTTGTCATTTAATTAAATACTATGTATTTAACTATTTACATGTTCATAACGTATAATATAAAGGCAAATAAATTTTGTTTTAGTATAATTACTTGCAAATCATATAAGAGAAATATATTATATTAAATAATTTTTTTTGCGACAAAGTTATCAAGAAAATATTTAGAAAATTTTAAGTATGAGATTCTCTATTTGAAAAATCACACGTTCAATTAACTTGATTTGAATAAGATGCTCGACTATCTTTAATGTGGAGTCATTACTTTCCAAAATCGGATACTCAATCAATATATTTGTATGTTATTACTAGTTCCCTATATGAAAATATTCATCTAGATTGCGCAAGTGGTAAAAATAGGTACTTCATGAGCATCCATAGTTTCCATGTTATACGTTTTATCATTACATGTATCTTTAGTTGAACTAATTGTAAGTAGGACATGAACTTGATTGTATATTGAAAAAAAAAAAGAATAATATTTAAAATTAAGTTAAAAACAATTATTTAAGAATTAAAATAGAATTAGAGCATGTTCATTTTTAAAAATATCAAAATCCTGTGAACAAATTTTTTATTTGAAAAGTGATTAGAACTAGAAAAATCCCCCTTGCAAAAAATTGATTATCTAAAATCAGATTATTTTTTTTAATATGTCCAAGCGGGCCCTGACTATCTTTTTTGTGTAAATGTAGAATCCGGATGACTATTTCCCAATCTAACCACCTTTTTTAGTGCTCTTCCCAATATGTAATTGATGCCACTTGACGTCCATTCTTTTAAAATGAATATTTTAAAATTAAATTTTGAATATTCAAATATCATATAAAGCTTATTATCAATTTATATATATATATATATATATATATATATTATTTATTTATTTATTTTATTTTATTTTTATGTTATTTTATTTTTAAAAAATAAATAAATAAATATTAATCTGATAAATAAATATTTTAAATATTAATTAAAGTATATATAATTTAAATTTCTAAGAACAAAAATATGTAAATTTTAGAGTTAAGAGCTAATTACATAATATCTCTACTTTTTTCAAATTACAAAAATTCCTTAAATTTGGTAGAATCCGGATACATCCCGATATATCGCGTTCCAGTTTTGGATACATCCCTCAACATCCTGATACATCACATTTCAGTTTCGGATACATCACACAATGTTGCGATACATAGCGTAAAGTGATAAATCCGATCGATACATCGCGTAAAGTGATGCATCCAACTAATATATTGCATAAAGTAACGTTCCAATACATCATGTACGTATTGATACATCACATAAAGTGATGTATCCGACTGATATCACGTAAAGTGATGTATCCGATCAATACATCGCATAAAGTGATATATCCTACCGATACATCATGTAAAGTAGAAATTTTTATAATTTTTTCAAATGATAAGAAAATTTTAGAAAATATAATAAAATAAATTGTGTATTTTCCTAAAAATATCACAAAAATTGAGAGACAAATTATATACGCAAAAAGCTTTATCTAACTAGTTCTCCAATGTTCTCTCTTTCCCATGGGTTGACATTCTGGATTATGTGTTTTTTCTTTTCTTTACTTTTAAACTAGCTTAGGGTTAGTAATGTAGAAGGAAATTAAGGCTAAATGATCTAATTTTTCAACGAAAAAGAGTAAAAATTACTTACGAACTATTTGACATAGCACATTTACCGTTCGTTTATTTTTAAAATCAAAATTAACTATCCTTGCCGTCTATGTTTTGGACTACAAATGCCCTTTAAATGTTATTCTTCTCATTGGACCTGACGTGGTAGTCTACCTAGGCAGGCCAACATGACTAAAATTCCTTCCCTCAATAATGTTATTCTTCCTTGCTGAGCCCTATCACCAGAAAATATCAAAAATATATAATTCTTTCATTGTTCTTGTTTGAGTTGTTATCTGGACTTAAAATCTCCCTATTCGGTCACCTACAAGTTTCAAATTTACCTAACTCATGGTGTATTTGGTACGAACGAAATAATTTTTGGAAAATGTTTTCTAATTTTTTTTGTTTGGTTGGCTTAAATGTTTTGAAAAATATTTTTTCAAATCAACTCATTTTCCTCAAATTTAAGGAAAATGACTTCCATTCAAAAATTAAGGAAAACATTTTTCAATACTCTACTTCATTCTTTAATATTGTTTTTCTTATCCTACCTCGTATGTATCCGACCCTCCTCATCCAAAAAAAAAGATTTTTTTAAATTTTTTAAATTTCAAATATATTTATTGATGACCCCAAATCAACCCCCACCACCCCTGCCATCCCCTCACCACCCCACTCAGGCTACCCGTCAATTTTTTTAAAAACAAAATTATTTTGGAAAATAGTTCAAATTAAAAATGTTCCATGTTTACGCCCCCCTCCCACCCAGGCCACCCCATCAAAAAAAATTATTTTAAATTTAAAAAAAAATCATTTTAACCAAAAAAATTTCTTTTTTTACGCCACACCCACTGAGGCCACCCTATCAATTTTTATTTTTATTCTTTTAAAAAAAGTTGTAATTTTTTGAATTTTAAAAATTTTCATTTTTTATGTCACTCCCACCCCATGCCTCCAATCCCCCCCCCCCCCATATAAAAAAAAATGAAAAATATTTTCCTAGGTCAGATCTCAAGATTGAATTTTGGAATGGTCATCGACGTCTTGTCCTAGTTTGGGTGTCAGGGTCGGGTCCTAGATCAATTATTGGGGTTAATTTTCGGATTAGAAATTATTTTCCTAAAGAGTATTTTCTAGTCTCAAGCCAAAAATAAACGATATTTTCTAGAAAATATTTTTCATTCACCAACCAAACATTTAAAAAATATTTAAAAAAATTTCTACTCACCAACTAAACATGAAAATATTTTGTAGGAAAATATTTTTCTCTCCTACCAAACACACCCTCAATCCCTCCATCAAGAAAAAATATTATAAGTGAATAAAGTATCTTTTAAGGTTGATGAAACTCCTTTTTTCTTTACTTTTCATTGCATAATCCAACCTTTTTCTTCCTTTTCCTTTTCTTTTTCTTTTTCTATCTCTAACATGTAATGAATCCCCACCCAAAAGGAAAAAAATTATTATATCCAAACTGCACCACCTACCTCAATTTCTCATTTAGTTTTGTGGATAAATATCTACATCTCTATATGTGATATGACCTCTTGAAGTGACGCAATTAAAGTTAATAATGTCTTTTTTTCATAGGAAAACTTGGCTATCAACATTTTGTATAGTTTATCCACACATACATTTTTCTATATTAAATATTGACATTTATCCATGAATTGTCTTTTATCCATCACAAATTTCAAATCTTGAACAATATTTATGATATTTTAGATAAATTCATTAATAACTTCTATTTCTTCCTAAAATAGGAAAAAACCAATTTCAATACATCTCATCTCCCTTAGTAATCAACATTCTCTGTCTCAGAATTGGCACATTTCATTATTATTTTAATAACCATCTTTTGTATTATATCTTGCGAGAAGAATGCTATGTAACTTTTTTTTATGTCATTAGCAGGGCCGGCTCTTGCCTATAAAATTTTAGGCATTGGCCTTAGGCCCCCAATTTTTGGGGGCCTCAAATTTTTATAAATAAAAAATTATGTATCTTAACCTCATTCAAATAGAAGAAATTAAGGAAACATTGTTTTGGATTCTTACATTTTCTTCGTTAACACTCACATTATTTATCCTTTGTAACTCTTTTTGCACTCTATTTCTTTAAATCTTTGATAGTTAGAGTAATACACTCTCAAAAATATGAATCAATAGTCGAAAAATGTTGAACAAAGTGCATTACAAATTCTTTTTTTAATTTATTTGTTGATTTTCATATTAAAGTAGGTATACCAAGTTATCAACTTTTTGAATCAAATTCTATGATTCTAACTCTTATCTTTAAAGTTTATCAACTTATTACTTATAAAATTGTGTTAATAATTCATATAATAA